>JAWQFJ010014718.1:2500-5000 GCA_034096865.1 Theodoxus fluviatilis | reverse complement strand
ATGTAAGGCCACAAAGCACGACAATCACTAGAACAATTTAGAGTAAACGCTAATCAAGTCACGATGTCCCTAGTTATTCGCCTCTTACGAATCGCATAGGGAGGTGTGGTGGGTCAATTCTTACCCCGAACCCACAGGGGGAAGCAAATACTGGAGAAATCTATACATGGCTCGCTTATGTGATTTGTCATCAATGGCCTTGCATAGCCTTGAAAGGCTGATAGCAGTGATAAGCTGTAAAACTCACCTCGTTCATTTATTTATTGGTTGGTTTTATATGTGCTTTTCTGTGCTTGGACCAGCTTGATGACATTGAAGTTTCAAAGTCTACTGCATTGTTAAAATGACAAAAACCTTGGGTAGTCTGGTGACATTTGTAAAACTCATGGTTATAATATGCACTACATGTTCTTGAGAAGCTTTCTCAATTTGTCAGTGACAGCCAAGAAGATTTTGGTCACAATATGCCTTTTTTTACTGTTTATAGGAAGTGTATTTTCATTTCTTCATGAGAAAACACACACACACACACACACACACACACACACATTCCATGAAGTGGAACAATGGAAGGAAAGGTATAGATGTAGATGTTGTGTATTTCAGAGCATTATCTACATATATGTCTTTAATGTTCTAGTGTTCTTGCTCCACTGCTGTTGGAGTATGATGAGATCATCAGATCTCTGCGGGAGGAAAATGGCCAACATCGAGTAAGTACAGCATCTTTCATTTCTTTATTTGTTGTTCATAAATATACATATCTATTATATCCCTCCAATTTTACAGTTACATCCTAATCATTTTATTTCCAAATAAAAGGACAAAGTTAATTTACTGCCTCTTGACTGAAGAGAAATGGCTGCTCATGCTCTGTGATTGCAAATTTATGATACATTTCCCTCTTTTTTTGCAGTCTCGATATCGGGATCTTCAGCAAAAACTGAATGGAGTTGTGGCTGAAAATGAGAGGTGGGTGAATTTCCAAGGAAGGGTGAAAGGGAGTAAGTAGATGGAGAAAAACTTGGTGGGAATGTGCTGCAAAATGATGCCTTGAGGAGTCAGATTCAAAGCGGACAAGTGTAGAGAGGTTTTCAAACAGGAGTTTGGTCTTGGCTTGATCAGCAGCCTGAGGGACCATGCATTGTGCATCTTCTTTGTCTTGTCCAGTGAAGTCCATGTGTGGTGACTGGCACTGACCATTGGTCAGGCCGTCTGACCAGAGGTGCAGCATCTGGGAATCAATGCTTGGGTGCCGCTGCAGGTGCTAGCCGTGAACTCCCAATGCTCTTTGATGAACTGGTGTGGAATTCACCTGGAAAAATGGAATAGTGGAAAAGGGAAATTGAGAAAAAGGGAAAACGAACAGGGAAATAGAAATTGTGGACAAGGGAAACTGAGAAAAAGGGAAAACGAACAGGGAAATATAAATTGTGGACAAGGGAAACTGAGAAAAAGAGGAAATGAACAGGGAAATATAAATTGTGGACAAGGGGAAACTGAGAAAAAGGGGAAATGAACAGGGAAGGGAAACTGAGAAAAGGGGAAAACGAACAGGGAAATAGAAAGTGTGGGCAGGGGAAACTGAGAAAAAGAGGAAATGAACAGGGAAATAGACATTGTGGACAAGGGAAACTGAGAAAAAGAGGAAATGAACAGGGAAATAGAAATTGTGGACAAGGGAAACTGAGAAAAAGGGGAAATGAACAGGGAAGGGAAACTGAGAAAAAGAGGAAATGAACAGGGAAATAGAAATTGTGGACAAGGGAAACTGAGAAAAAGGGGAAATGAACAGGGAAGGAAAACTTAGAAAAAGGGGAAATGAACAGGGAAACATAAATTGTAGACAAGGGAAACTGAGAAAAAAGGAAATGGAGAGGGAAATATAAATTGTGGACAAGGGAAACTGAGAAAAAGGGGAAATGAACAGGGAAGGGAAACTGAGAAAAAGGGGAAATGAACAGGGAAATAGAAATTGTGGACAAGGGAAACTGAGAAAAAGGGGAAATGAACAGGGAAATAGAAATTGTGGACAAGGGAAACTGAGAAAAAGGGGAAATGAACAGGGAAATAGACATTGTGGACAAGGGAAACTGAAAAAAAGAGGAGTGGAAACTGTCCAGGCTCAGTCTGCATTGAAGCTTAACTTCGGCATTTTGATTGTGGAGAATTGTAAGGTATTTTCCATAGCTCAGTGCAAGCTGTTTTATCACATCAAGTGACAACAGAGCAGCTAGATGGACAGCAATACCAGTGGTGCATTGAGGCTTCAACTGCACAGGCACTGCAAAGGCACAGCATTTTTGACACTCAACTACACTCAGCTTTAAACAACTTGACTGCAAAGCCTGAACAACATTGTAAGTGAAATGTAGCTCTGTGCATACCATCAAAGAGAGACTTTAATTCACCCCAGGTTTCCAATGGGCAATCAGAGAACAATGTTTGACATCACACAACATGGCTCACCAAATATTTGATTCTGTATCATGGCCAATGC
>JAWQFJ010014712.1:25000-27825 GCA_034096865.1 Theodoxus fluviatilis | reverse complement strand
ATGCTGGTTTGGATGACCTCTGCTGACCTTGTATGTCTTGACCTTCAACATCTCCATGACTGAGGCAGCCATGACAGCACTCTTGCCTGCCCCAGGATAGCCGCCAAAGAGGAGGAGATTGGCATTTTCCACAGGGGCTGCCACATACTCCCTGGCTTTCTGCAGCTGTTCATGCCGTCCATACACAGTCTGCAAGTAAGAAGAATTCTCTTTTATATAGGAGCAACATCATTGTCATCATTGTCTTATTATTGCCATCTTCTTCATACCTGTCATTATCATCACTACACTCCTCCATCCTTTTCCATCCTCCTCCCCTCTTCCTGTTACCACCCCCCCCCCCCCCCCTCCCCTCTTCCTATTACCACCACCACCTCCTCCTCCTCCTCATCTTCCTCCTCCTCCTCCTCCTCCTCCTCCTCCTCCTCCTCCTCCTCCTCCTCCTCCTCCTCATCATCATCATCATCATCATCATCATCATCATCATCATCCTTCTTCTTCTTCTTCTTCTTCTTCTTCTTCAACATCAATGTCATTATCTCATCATCATAATCAGAATGATAACTCATCTTTACAATAAAAGCATACTTACTCCTGCAGAATAATCAACAGATACATTGTTTTCCAATTCAAACTATTCTCACTCAAGAGATAAAACTTTTTTCACTAACTCCTGCAGAACCTTAATTAAAATACCCCTTTCCAACTTTACAAACGTGATCCATGTGAGGAATCTAGCAAAAATACATGTTAATTACAAAAACCCAGGTGCTGATTTTTGCTGCTTGGGGCCATCCATGGTGGAGCTACTGGAGCAGGCGCCAAAAGCTCCATGACCACTGGTGCCAGCTGAAGAGGGGATGTCTAGCAGCAGCAGCCAACGTTGTACTCGGTCAGTCAGTGAGAAATAATTCACCCCATCAAGCACTCCTACCTTTGCCAATAGTACTAATGTACACAACTGACAGAGATGTACTCCTTTCTCTATTTCACAAACAAGCGAGCAAGCAGACACAGGCAGGCATAAGCTTGCCCAACTGTAATGACCACTGTCATGTTCCCCAGAGGAGCTTCATCAAGTTAGGACAACATTGGTGATATTGTACAACATCAACATACACCATTCGATATGCCCCCCTCATCAGCTGGAAGCATTGGCTGCTGAGCAACCAGAGCCTAATGCACAAACAGGCCCCAAACAAAGACGCTACTGGTGTACATGTCATCAAGATCTGATTTCTCTCTACAAACAAGTTAATGACTAGGAAGTCAGCAAGGCAACCCAGAATTTCATCCTTAACCTGGCATGGACTATTTGGTCTGTCAGTGCTGCTAAGAAAAAACTACATTACAAGGATGAGACACCTATACCCTTTTCTTCTGCACATGGCCTTCTAACTATCCAACAAAACATAGCAAAATCTATCAAAGAAATACTCACAAATGAACATAAAACAAATCAATGTCATTGTTTTAAGAAAATGTCATTGCTGAATTTTCGGGTACATTTTGCAAAGCACATTTCATTACCTTTCCTTCTCGTCACTCACAGCAGAAGCTGTTACAAGCAGGCTTGTCCTAGTTACAACCTTGCAGCATATGCCACCACTACCAGATTAAGGTTTAAGATTCTGCATCCAGCATTTTCCAAACAAGCAAACAAACAAACAAGACGGGAGTGCGCTCCAGAGCAGCAGTACCTGGCCTCGTTGCTCCACAAAGTCGTACTGACTGGAACGCACAATCTCCACCATGGACAGGGGCTCATGGATGAAGTCTGCGGGATACTGCTTCTCAATGACAGTGGAGAAGTGTTGAAACACTGTGGTTCCAAAATCCAGCTCTGCAAACTCCAGGCGATTGTTTTCTGTGATACCAGTCACCTGAACCGTGTAGTCATGCACCTGGTTAGGAAACTTTTCTCGGATTTTCCCTGAAAGCAGAAAACCATGTTGTAGTGTGCATGATAAAATGGCCATTTAAACTCTCTTGTTCACAGTTGTAGAAGAGTACATGTATGATCAATACCTTGCCTATGCAGCCATCAACTTGTGTATTCCTAGCACTTAGTTTTTTTCTATCATTTCTCTATGATACGTGTTTGCTTGTTGTTCCATTATCACTCTTGGAAGAAAAAATAAACAGGAGCAGAGAACAATAGTGATACATTCTGATACATGTGTTAAACAATAAAATACACAGATAAAGTTTCCTCTGAACATACATCAAAAGCCAGTGATGCTATTGACAACAACAATATTTAAGAAATCAAAATGCAACACACCTTTCAACACACTGAGAGACTCAATGGCCTTCTGATCTGTCTCTTCATATGCAGCACGGATGGCAGAATCCGTCACATTGGACAGGAAGCTGGAATCACGCATCAGGTACAGCACCTGGAGGCAGGACAACAACGGGAATCAGCACAAGTGTGGGATTCAGGTTCATGTGACAAAGGCATAGTGGCCTCTTATTTCAACAAAGACATCTGCACTGCCAAAGGTGAGACTGCAGCCCGAAATCAAATGCACAGAGCCAAGGTGGCAAGTGCAGAGTAAGCCGTGTCCCGGCCAGTGGGCAAAAGAGATCACCAGGCAATGACAACATCAATGAGACTGTCCACTTGTTTCAGTGCCATTGCTGACTCACCAAATGCTCTGACCATGTTCCAATGCCCCTGGCTGCTTGGGGCAGTCCCTGGCTGAGCCACAAGACAGGGTCCCAACAGCTCAGCAGCCAGGGGATGGATGGATGGATGGATGGATGGATGGATGGATGGATGGATGGATGGATGGATGGATGGATGGATGGATGGATGGATG
>JAWQFJ010014712.1:17500-22500 GCA_034096865.1 Theodoxus fluviatilis | reverse complement strand
CCTCGCCTCTCCAATGCAAGCATCTGGTGCTTCTCATGTCTGGTCAGGACATTTTGCATGGTTAGATGTCCCTTTCCTGTGCAACAGTCTCCCATCTGTCACTGTCAATGGCCACTACCTTCAGATCCTCTTTGCAAATGTCTCTGAAACACATTTGTGGGCAGCCCTGAGGCCTTTCGCCTCCTGTGAGTTCACCATAGAGAAGGTCTTTGGGAATTCTTCCATCCTCCATACAACCATGAAGGATACAAAAACCTTCAAGAGAAGTGGCATAACTGACAATCCTCAGAGGAAGAACCTCTGTTACTGTCATCATCAAGTTTCAGCGCAGTCGGTCGCGAGCGGACCCGCTCTGCCGCGACTTTCGACTCTGCGGCTCGATTGTCCCGGCCACAAAGAGAGTCCTGAAGAGACTTCTCTTGGTCCGGCAGCGAGTAGTAAAAATAGCGATCGACAAGAAGAAGATCAAGTTTTAGGATCTTGCCCCATACAACTCCTGAAGTAAGGTAAGAGTTGACTTGTGTAGTTAATATGAACACTGTAAAGTGGATGAAACAATAAACCTGAGATTGATAAGATAAATGTGCATACCAAAACACAAGAGGCTGAATGGATGGTCTTGTTTCCCTGATTAACCAATCAGCTTTACAGGCTGGATCATGTGTCTCCACTTTTGAGACTCTATACAAAGAAGACTATACAAAAAGTGTTAATGTACTTGGCCTTGATGGTCTCATCAACTTCGTCTGCAGATGGTACAAAGCCATAGCGTTCCGACATCATGGCCAGGACATAGGGCAGTTCGTTCTCCTCACGACACCTACAACAAACAAACAAAAAGCACACACAATAAGTGTACATGTTACCAACAGGAATAATCAGTTTTGTGTCACTTGAATCAAAGAATTTGTACAGTTGATGTTGGCAGCAGGAGCAACAATTTTTCTTTTCTTTTTGGGGGGATAGGGGGTGGGTGTGTGTGCATTGTTTACCTGATGTCATGTGCTGCGCTGTTTTTTTGGGGGGGTTTGTTTCATATTAATTTTGTTTGTTGCCAAATATATATAAAAAATTTGTGGGGACTTTCATCCCAAGTCACCACTGCATGGCACCCAGTGCCCAGTTTTACTCCTGGGAAGGAGAGGCAATGGGGGTTAAGCACCATGCCCACGGATGCAACTTTAGGATGCATGCACAACTGAGTGCTGCACCTGCTAGCAAGGTGAGCTTCCTAACTACTGGACTACTAGAGCCCCTTCTCATTGCCTTCCTCATTATTCATTGTGATCATTATCTTCATCTGGAATTTGAAAGAATCAGGCCATCGGAGTAACCTTCAGATCACATGCCCATTTCTTCCAAGAGATTAACTTACACTGCAATGTGGGCTTCTGTGGCCAAGTGGTTAGCATGCCTTGAGCAAAATTCTTAACTCACAATACTTCTCCCCAGTTAATGACACACAGCATTGAGATACTCCGTAGAACACTTGACGCTTGTATGCAGCCATGAGCTTGCAAAAAAGCATTCTCAGCTACCGGTAAATAAATTTTGATTCATGTTCAGATGAATCTACTGTATACATGACATTTCTTAAAACACACACACACACACACACACACACACACACACACACACACACACACACACACACACACAGGCACACACACACACACACACACACACGCACACATGCACACCTGATGATGATGATGATGATGATGATGATGATGATGATGATGATGATGATGATGATGATGATGATGACTGATGATTGATGATTGATGATTGATGATGATTTTTTAAAAGTCAGGCCTACCTACTGACCCTATTTTGGTGGGGGCCATGTTGCCTTAACCAAAACTTTTTTTGGGGTTGCTTTGGACTCCTGAGCCATTGCAGAAGGTGCTAGTGAGACTATATATATATAGTATAATAGTTTATTCATATGCAATACCTTCCCTTGACAGGCAAGCTCATGGCATTAACAATCTAAAGAATCAACACTCATACAACCACTCAACACCACATTCCTACAAAAACTCACACACTACACACATAAACAAAAAACAAAAACTTAGATCCAGTAGAACAAATAGAACAAACTATACAATATACACAGCACTTGCAGGCCAGGTCAAGTAAGGCGAAGCAGCTCAGCGGGAAAGGCAGATCGGAAGAGGTGGGTATTTAGAGCATTTTTGAACTGGGGCAGAGTGTCAGAATGATGGACTGAGCCAGGGAGACTATTCCAGGTTACAGGTCTAAAATAGGAGAAGGCACGCTGTCCTTGAGTTTTCTTATTACGGCGGGGGACCTTATGCATTCTAGAGTCAGCAGCTAAGCGTAGAGATCTGGAGAGCGTGTAGACTGCAAGAATTTCTGTAAGAGCATGTGGTGCGGCATTGTCGATGGCTTTGAAGCACAAAGTAGCAAGTTTATATTCTATCCTCTGAGAGATGGGGAGCCAGTGGAGTGTATGTAGGAGTGATGAGACATGAGGCTTGTTCAGGAGTATAAAGCGCTGCATGAGCGCTTCATGTTGGCAATTGAGCGATCTTTGCCTCTCCTGAACACCTACAGAATTTGTGCAGCGCTTCACTTGTTAAAGGGGAGGTAAATCTTCTGCGCCCCATGTTGTGTTGATAGACGCTAAGAAAGTGTTTTATTTGCCACAGACATCGTTTATGCACGTTTAAATGTATTCTGCATGAACAAAGTCCACTACTGTGTCATCCTTACTTGCCATTACTCGCGCATACAGGGCGCTTGGGGCAAATAAAGCCCGTTCCAGTCCCAAAATGATGTTTCTGAGGGTTATTTTACGCATCGACGGCCAGTGCGGGATCAAAGACGCCATTTTGAAAATGATTCAAAATCGTCTGAATCACCTCGGATCAGTGATGCAGAGTGCTGCTCAGTGCTGAGTGAATCACGCCCCAAAATTGCTGTTCAAGAGTGAATCACATGCAGTGCTGTGCAGTGCTTTGCAGCGCTGCGCCTCCTGAACAAGCCTATGGGTACGCTTGGGACATCGAAAAACTAGCCTAGCAGCACAATTCTGAACTTTCTGAAGTTTATTAAGCAGAGTGTCGGGGATGCCAGCATGAAGAAAGTTTCCATAGTCGAGACGAGACAGAACAAGTGATGTGATGAGCGTTTTGGTGGCCTGCTGAGAAAGATAATGACGAATGGTACTAATTTTCCTTAGCTCATAATATGCTAACTGACAGACTTTGTTGACATGAGATCTACTAGACTACTAGAGGCTTGCTGATGCTGATGCTTATCACAGCACAGTGACTGACCTGTCCAACTCAGACATGCAGGCCATGATGGTGTCATTGGTTTCTGCATCTTTGGGCACTCCCCAGCGCAGGTCACACTCCACCAGACGCAGCTTGCGGCTCTCACACCACTGTCGCAGGCCTGGGATGACCGTCTTGACCAGGTACTCCCTCTCGCTGCTCATGTCCTTGAAAGTGGAACTGATGAACAGTCGAACCGTCTTCCAGGTCTTCCTCTGTAAGCACACACAAAAACCCATTTCAATGCTCTCCTACTATTGTTGCTTCTAGGATGATGGCTCAGAGGAGAGGAGCATGAACTTGCATAACAGCAGGCTCATTATGGGAATGACAAGGGCCTTGCTTTTCTCTGGTGGCATTAGACATGATATGTTAAACAATAAGCAATCACCCAGATAGGTTCTTTTCTTTTCTAGATAATCTTTGAATTTTTTTCTTGCCTAAACTCATATCAAGAGGGGTGGGAAAAGGCGTTTTTGGTTTCTGGACCAACCCTACTTTTTTCTTTCAACCTTTCCTGGGGGTGGGGTGGGGGACATTTTGGCTCTGCTCAATGTGACAAGACAGGGCTCTAATTATTATTAATTGAGAGTGTGTCTAGGCACTGCTATCTTGTAACATTCACTCACCTTTCTCGCTGTCAAGAATGGACAGGACAACAGAGAAAATGAGGGCAGACATCGAATACCAAATGACTTTAATAATGATTGAAAAGATGGGCAATGGTTGTTAAATCAACATGCAAGAGTAATACTTATTTCATCCTAATTTAGCCAGCCAGCCTATACTACAAGGTAGAACTTATCTGGAAGGAGAGTTCATGTGAGTCCGCTCCTTGAAAGAATGCTGAAGGGGTCAGAGCTGTTGACCCCGGTGGTCCTTCTTCAAGGGTGATGTTTTTGGGCGCTGGGGAGGTGACGTCTGACACGAGGGGTGGGTCATAATAGAAGGAAGGGTTGGAACTGCATCATCTCCCCTTGCATCCTTCTTGACATCAGGAAAGCGTAGATTCTGGTGGGGGTCTGGCAGGGGGTAGGGAACGGCCATCTGCCTTGTGGCTGTTTGGGTGGCCCACTTTTTCCCCCCAGAGGGCTGGTGCTGGGGTCATCAAGAGAGGCCAGAGTGACTTGGAGCTGGAGTTGATGAGAGGTAGAGGGCAGATGTCACCCATCCTTCCTCCCATATGGGCATGGCCTTGCCACAGATGATTCCACTCCACGCCAGGAGCAGGAGAGCAGAGAGTGCCAGCCCCGAGTCAGCAGACTGCCGTCTTTTTATTACCTCCCCTACTTTCTCCATGCAAAGTCTCAGGAATTCATTCCCCCTAAACCAATGGGGTAATTGGGATTTGGCGCGTGCTTGGCCAGCACATTTTTGTACTCTAACTTTAAAAGTTGGTCAATCACGTTAAACACCTATGCGTTGATTTTATCAATGTCAAGGAAGCTTGGCGCCTTAATTTGAAACTGTTCAGTTTCATCACAAGGCTTCACCACAGCAAACTACTTTCAAGGCATGGCTGGTTTTCTAATACTACATTTATTTGAGGCCTGGCCGGCTTCTACATTCTTAAGTGTCCATTATTTAACACATGCATAAACATGCAACTCATAACAGTAGTAGTATAATAGTTCATCATCTGACAACTCACACAGAAAACAGCTAGGAGAAAGGATCACTTCAATGTACACA
>JAWQFJ010014712.1:0-10000 GCA_034096865.1 Theodoxus fluviatilis | reverse complement strand
ATGTGAGATCATCTGAATAGATAATCACGTATAGATGCTTTAAAAGACTTCATGGAAGTATTGTTCCTTAGGTGCAATGGGAGTGTATTCCATATCATAACGCCTTAATATGTAATACTGCCTTTGAAAATGTCTATTCTAGGATGTGGTAGAATGAAAGTGTTGCGAGATAGTGAATGGCTTGTTTGGGGACGAATGAAGAGATCAGTAAGATACTTCGGTGCTTGTGAATGAGCAATTTTGTGCATAAGGATGCATTTATTGAGGACGAGGTGTTTTTGGAAGGGTAGTAAGCCAAGATTTTTTATCTTTTCATCCGTAGACAATGTTGAGTCGGAAATGATAAGCTTGGCATTGCGTCTGTACAGTGATTTAATCTTGTTCAAGTGCACTGCCATAGAGCCATCCCATACAACAGATGCAAAATTAATATGGGAATTTATGTGTGCATGAAAAAACATTATGCATGCATCGGTGGTGACAAAATGCCTCAGTTTGGAGAGAAGGAAAATGTTCTTAGCAATAGTTTTGCATAAGGAATTGACATGTTGTTCCCAAGTTAGTTGTTCATCAACAATTATGCCTAGCACTCTGTGTTCAGAAACTTGCTCAATAATTTCCTTTTCTAGCATAAGGTTGATGGTTAGGGATTAGAGAGAGAGAGAGAGAGAGAGAGAGAGAGAGAGAGAGAGAGAGACAGCTAGATTGAGACAGAGACATGCAGTGAGACAGAGACAGACAGGTCGACAGACAGCTTGAGTGTCAGACCAACTCGACACCTCCAGAACGGCCTTGCATGGACTGTGGGTGCTACTGCTTAAGCCTCTTTATATAGTCTTATACCAACTACAAGGCCGCCATACGACATAAGCTTAAGCCGCGTTCTCTACCTCAGCAAACAATAATGATAATTAGATGGAGAAGCACTCGATACTGTGCGCTGATTGCATTTGCCTTACCTTAGCAGCAGTGTGCGGGTGGATGAATCGAACAAGCAGAAATCAGGCGATGTCGACAGCAGTATTCCTCTTCGCTGGAATGTCCACACGTCACACACACACACAAACACACACAGAGTTGTGAATGTTTGGTTTGTAACCAAGGACTCGCCGCCGCGTGGACCGTTTGCCCCTCTGTACAACACAACCTTTCAGGGTATCTATCGACCCGGAGCTCATTGAGGACAGCTAGTGCTTTATTTGGCGATCATAAAATCTGCGCATATAGAGCAAGAGAAACCATAGTTACTCGTGCAGAGGCCAGCTCCTATTCAAGAAGGCACCTCACCGACAACGTAACGTACGTGCGTCCGAAACCATTCCCATTCAAAACACTTGCGAATAATTTTCTCGTCCTAAGCAAGTCGCTGTTAACATTTGGTCGTCTGTCTGTCAAGCATGTTAATATTGAAATCATGTGATATTAACGAGGAAAGCCAACTATACAGCAGATGCAATTATCTATAAGACTATTGATTTCCTTCCTTTTGTCCGGTGTTAGACCTCACCTCCGGTCTCAGGTCCGATGTGCGTAAAACCAAAAATAACTTATTAGGGCAAGGTCAGGTCAGGTCAGCCTCGCTCTGGTTGTGTATCATTTGGCAAAGTCACGGCCACGCCTACTCATTGAAAATGTCTATACGAGGGCTTTCGCTCCGCCTGGTCTGTGTGCGTGCCTGCGTAGGCGCGCGTGTGTGTATATATATATAAGCAACTCACTCAAACAACGCTTCTACCAGCATCGCTCGAACATCAACACCAACAAGAACACCTGCACTCTCATTACTGAACACTTCTCCCTACCCAACCACACACTGCACGACCTCAGATGCATGCCGGTAGAGAAGTCCTACACGGACAGCACTGAAGTACGACGCAGGCGGGAACGTTTCTGGATGCACAAACTCTCTACTTTGACACCGAATGGCTTGAACACTTTGTTATAATGGTTCTTCCATTCTGGGTCCTCCCCAGTGGATCTTTTGACTTTGCTTGTGACTCTGCGGGAACGTTGTCTCGGTCAGATATTGGTGGCAAACTCGATTCACCAGTCGCAGTAAAACAGCTTGACAAGACACGCACACGTATGTCGTCATGCGTGACGTAGACACTTCGGATTGGATAGGTGATGATTTGTCAAACCCTTCAGTCCTGGGGAAGGCTTTCAGCCGAAAATTTGACGTTAAGTAAGGCTTGTTTGTTTGCTCGCTTGTTTTTTCTATATATATATATATCGACTTTGATTCACATCGTTACGTGATACCAAAGACCATACATGTATGGTCTTTGGTGATACGCCGATATTCCTTGTGTAGTGTATATATGAATCTTTGCGACTGCTTGACACTGGACTGGAGGAAAGTCAGCGGTAGCACAACAGCAAATGATGCGTAAACAATAACAGCAGCAGCAAATGATGTGTAAACAATAACAGCAGCAGGAACAACAACAGCCAATGACGACGACGACGACGACGATGATGATGATGATGATGCATGATGATGATGGTGATGATAGTGATGGTGATTAATTACATTAGACAGCATTGATGAGGTTTTACGGCTATAATTATATAAGGCCACTGATGACGAAAATCACAAGATCGAGATGGTAGGAGAAAAAGGAAGTCAAGATCTTGCACTCCCCCAGGATCGAGGATGCTGATGACGATTATAGCAGCAGTGGCAGTGGTGCGGTGGTAGTAGCAGTGGTGGTAGTGGTGAGAGGGAGGAGGAGGAGGAGGAGGATCGAGGAGGAGGAGGAAGAGGAGGAGGAGGAGGAGGAGGAGAGTTGCAACAATAAATAGTGGTGGTAGTGGTGACGACGACGACGATGATGACGATGACGACGACGACGATGATGATGATGATGATGATGATGATGATCGATGTTGATAATCGATGATGATGATGATGATGATGATGATGATGAGGATGATGATCGATGTTGATAATCGATGATGATAATCGATGATAATAATCGATGATGATGATGATGATGATGATGATGATGATGATGATGATGATGATGATGATGATGATGATGATGATGATATCTGCTTGAATGCATGGAGAAAAAGAAATCCCACTTTCTTACATTAGACTCGTTACCACTTCTCCTTCCATTTCTTTCAACCACATTCCCACACAACACACGCGTTTGGGCCCATATAGAGGCCAGTTTGGGAAGCCCGATAGGGCCCTGATAGGGGTGACCAGATTGGGCCCGAATAGGGCGGTGCAAATGCAGCCCGATTGGGGCCGGATTGGGCAAAGTTATGGCAATGTGTGGGCCGGCCCAACTTTTCCCCGTTTGGCCCAAGCTTAGCCCAATCTTTGCCAGATGTGTCCCTGTTATGGCCCACGTTGGGCTGTGATCAGGATTTGACTGGGCCACCCCATGCTTTGCCAGATGTGGCCCTGTTATGGCTCACGTTGGGCTGTGATCAGGATTTGGCTGGGCCACCCCATGCTTTGCCAGAAGTGACCCTGTTATGGCTCACGTTGGGCTGCAAGTAGGATTTGGCTGGGCCACCCCATGCATGCTTTGCCACATATGCTGAATTACCGACTAAATTAATGTAAGACAGAAAAATACAACAGAACCAGAATAGGTAATTTCAATAATTTATTAATGGACCCCTGCATGCCTTGATCGGTCGATCATAATATGGGGATAATACAATAACAGTCAATCCAAACCAAACACATAATTACGGAGTAAACAAAAATGCAAGACATACAACTCAGACCTTCTAAACCTGATGTACAGCGTCACTGAGAACAACATGAATTCCATGAAAAGGGGAGGTGGGGGGATGAGGAGGGGGAGGAGAAAGGGTGGGGGGAGGGGAGGGGGGGGGAAGGCAAGACAGTACAAGGAGAAGAGTGAGGGGAGGAAAGTGAAGAAAGTCAAGATCCGGGAAAGATTTCAAGAAGAGGTGGGTTGACGAAGAGGGGAGGGGATGTCATTCCAGATAGAGGGAACCTGATAGGAGAAAGAGTGTTCACCAAAAGACTTGTGTTAACTGGAGGGTTATGGAACTTGACTGAGCTATCCACACACCCCCCCCCCCCCTTTCCCGCCCCCCTCCCTCTCCCCCTTCCCCCCCCCCCCCTTTTTTCCCCCCCCCCCCCCCCCCCCCCCTCCCCCCCCCCCCTCCCCCCTTTCCCCCCCCCTTCCCCCCCCCCCCCCCCTCCCCTCCCCCCCCCCCCCCCTCTTCCCTCCCCCCCTTTCCTCCCCCCTCCACTCCCCCCCCCCCCCCCCACCCCCCCCCCCCCCCCCTTCCCCCCCCCCCACCCTCCCTTCCCCCCCCCCCCCTCCCCCTCCCCCCCCCCCCCCGCCCCCCCCCCTTGCCCCACCCCCCCCCCCCCCCCCCCCCCCCCCCCCCCCCCCCCCACCACCCCCCTTTCCCCCCCCCCCCTCCCCCCCCCCCCCCCCCCCCCCCCCCCCTCCCTCCCCCCCCCCCCACCCCCCCCGACAGCCCCCCCCCCCCCGCTCCCGCCCACCACCCCCCCCCCCCCCCCCCCCCCCCCCCCGTCCGTTTAGTTTTCCCTCAGTCTTAATTCTGTAAATTCTGTGGCAAAACATCTGCAGAGCGAGGATTTTCATATCTTGTCGAGGACCTTATAAAGAACGCACGCACGCACGCACGCACGCACGCACACGACAGACAGAAAAGCAGACACGCACACAGACTAGACAGACTAACGGACCCAAACACAGACTTAAAGTACACATGCTCACATAAACACGTACGTACGCACACATACACACGTGCGCGCGCATTTTATAGCGCGTACACACATGTAGATAGGCAGACAGACTAGACACGTGCACACCACACACACACACACACACACACACACACACACACACACACACACACCTAACTACAAGCGCTTACGCACTCATGCACTCACAGATCGAATCGCAGATTCACTGACAGGCACAAACACACACAATTCACACTCGCGCACTCACACACATTCACTTTGCACAAACACAAACGCGCACACACATACACTCACACACGTACGCACAGACAAACAAACACACACACACACACACACACACACACACACACACCACACGCACGAAAACACACACGCACACAAGCACGCACGCAGACAGACAGATGACAGACAGACAGACAGACAGACAGACAGACAGACAGACAGACAGACAGACAGACAGACACACAGACAGACAGACACACAGGCACGATGATGGAGGTTCAGACGATGATGTCAACAAAATTTGTCCATCTTCACTCGATTCAATGTCTTTGACTTGCCTTTCTAATTCACGCTCTACTGCATCGATGTGAGCTTTAGATCTCGCTCTGATTTTCCTCCTTTTGATCCAATAGGAATATGAAGCCATGATCAATGATCTATCTGTATCTCCCTCTGTAGCCAGTACCGTACAGATTTACAAAACGTTAATTCTAGTTCTACCCAGTTACACTGCAAAAGCGACAAATAGATCAGAAACACCGTCGCTAGATAGATATTTTAAAGTTGTTTAAAGACACCAGCTCTATAGTAGGATAAAGGCGGACTTGCAACGTAACTTACGATCAAAAATCCGCTTAGCGCCAAACCGCCAACACAGATTCTGCCGCCAATCCGCCAGGAAACGACAAAGCGAGCGACTGCAACAGTCTCAGACTGAATCACAAAATGCAGCACAATGCAATATCAACCGGTAGATCAATCTATTGCAAAAATGCATTAACAATATTTAAATATATTTATTGTGACATTACATACACTTTAGACGTGATTGCTTTTCATTATCATAAACAGAAGCAGTTCCGCACAGAACTTTCACCTCACGCGATGCTGACGTGTTACTTGGCAAAGGTGTGGCCAGCTGGGTTTTGGCCTGAAATGTCAAGGGAGATAACCATGACTCGCTTAGCCAAGTTGGGGAAAAATTGGGCGAAGTTAGGGCCAGTGTGGCCCCAGCTGCAGCCCAATCACTGTTGGGGCTAACGGCCAGGGCCAGATTGGGGCCAGATTGGGGGAAGGAAACCGTGCTGTGTGGGTTCTCCCTCCTCATTATGATGATGTTTTCCTTATAGTGGGAAAGGGAAAGATAAAACAAAAAGACATATTGAATTAAACTCCATAGATCTGCCGAGAAATTGGTCCGTGGCAGTTTTCAAAACTGTTCGGAATTTCTAAATAAGTAAAGGAACATACAAGTTCTCAAAAGAGTTGGGGGTCATCGTCAGGTCAAAGACTGTTGGAGCACACCATATGAAACGACCGAATTCCACAAGGAGTAGAATCTGAAGGTCTCTCTGAGTGCATGCATCTGTAATATCTCTCTCTCTCTCTCTCTCTCTCTCACACACACACACACACACACACACACACACACACACAAACACACACTCAGAGATAAGTACTTCCATACCACACATGTACATAATTATAGAATCTGAAGCTTGTGCACTCTCAAGACGCGTACACACACGCACGCACGCACGCACGCACGTACACATATACACAAAACCCACCCAAAACACGAGTGTTTGTAATTTTTAATTGAAAGCAAGCATGTACAGATTCGCAGGGTCGCGGTCAACGAGTTTCCCATTTCATCTGTGCCTTGACAAGGGGAGACGTCTCTTCTGCTGTCTCTGTACGCCATAAACCTCGAGTCAAGGTAGCTATGAATATGCAGGTCAGCAGAAAGAGGAAGACGGCTGTGGCCCTGGAAGGAGAATCATTAGCCCTTTAGCCTCTACTCGTTTGTAGAAACTCCGTCCTTTGACAGGAGGAGATAGGTAAGCATACAATTTAAGTACTTTGGGGTTGGACGATTTGCCGAAGCGCAGTGCAATGCTTCTATCCCTGGCATGGAAGAAATCTGCGTTTATGAATATCGGGGCAATTCCATACGTGCTGCTCTCTGCGCCGTAACTCTGTGCGTGGTTGACTATACGAGTACCTTTCATGACATAAAACATTCGGCAAACATAGAAAGTTCGTAGACAGTGTGTTGGACAATACTGATACATCTGCTGTGACAGTGCTAGGTGATCGTCTATGACGCACCTACCCTTCTGGATACCAAAGCAAGAAAGTAGTAGCTATACAGGAGCTTCCTTCCATTCCGCCTAATATATACACAAACATAAGGGTTGAGCCATTTCGACTGCCTTTCCATCACTGTTGCAGCAAGCTTCATTTGTTCATCTGGGTCGGATCCATTAATAACATTCATGATGGGTGACTTGAACATTGCAGCTTTTACAGGACATAACAGTAATTTGTGCAAAAAATTGAGCAGAACATTAAAAACTTTCAGAATCAAAGTAATTTCCCTCTTTAGCTACTTTGTCAGTTTTATAAAATACACAAATAAGAAAGCTTATGCACGGTTTGAAACCCTGCCAAGGCTTTTTTAAAATCAGAAATACAAGTAGCGAAATTAACTAAAATGGGTTCTAAATGCCCATGTCACGACCGTGTCAATTTTCAAACGAATAGCAACATCTCTGACATGGGGAGAACATACTGCACAGGATGACTACACAATTATATTCCGCCTACTTCATTGTTTATGTGTTCTTCCATTTTAAAACCAGTATGCGCATTTCATCTGTACTGTTATACTGTATTATCTAGGCAACGTAAGCTTTCGGCCCCGGCAACACATTTTCAAAATGCACGAAAGTACACAGGCGCGTGTTCGTGAGAATGCATACATGGTTCCTTTCTTTTTAACCAGGGAGGGTAATACATTGAAAATGTTCGCGACTCAAAAATTGAGGGGGGAAAGGGAGAAGAGGAGGAAGAGGAGCAAAAGAAGAAGAGGAAGAAAAGGAAAGAAGAAGAAGGACGGAGGAGGAAGAAGGAAGAAAGACAGAAGAGAGGAAGAAAGAAGAAAGAAGGAAGAAAGAAAGAAAGAAGAAGGAAAGAAAGAAGGAAGAAAGAAAGAAGAAGGAAGGAAAGAAAGAAGGAAGAAAGAAAGAAGAAGGAAGGAAGGAAGGAGGAAGGAAGGAAAGAAAGAAGGAAGAGAAGAAGGAGGAAAGAAGGAAGGAAGGAAAAAGGAATGAAGAAAGAAAGAAAGACAGACAGAAAGAAAGAAAGAAAGAAAGAAAGAAAGAAAGAAAGGAAGGAAGGCAGAGGGAAGGAAAGAAGGCAGAAGAAAGGAAGACGGATGGAAGGATGAAAGGAAGGAGGAGGGATGGCAGAAGAAAGAAAGAAAGGAATGCAGAAGGAAGGAAAGACAGAAGGAAGAAGGAAGGCAGAAGGAAGAAAGAGGGAAGGAGGGAAGGAGGGAAGGAAGGAAGAGGGAAGGCAGAAGGAAGGAAAGAAGGCAGAAGGAAGGCAGAAAGAAGTAAGGAAAGACGGAAGGAAGAAGGAAGGAAAGCAGAGGAAGAAGGAGGGAAGGAAGGAAGGAAGGAAGAAGGAGGGAAGGAAGGAAGGAAGAAAGAGGGGAGGAAGGAAGAAGAGAGGAAGGAACGAGGAAAGAAGGAAGGAAAAAGGAAGAAAGAGGGAAGAAAGAGGGAAGAAAGAAGTGAAGAAGGTAGGAAGGAAGAGGGAATGAAGAAAAGAGGGAGGAAGGAAAAAGAAAGGAGAAGGAGAAGAAAGAAGAAAAAGGAGGAGGAAGGAGGAGGAAAAAGAAGAAAAAAAGAAAGGAGGAAGAAGAAGAAAAAAGGAGCAGAAAGTAGAAAGAAAGAAGAAGAAAGAAGAAGAAGAAATGAGGAAGAAAGGAGAAGAAAGGAGGAAGGAAAGAGGAAGAAGGAAGAAGAAGGAAGAAAAAAGGAGAAGGAAGAAGAAGAAAGGAGGAGGAAGGAGGAGGAAGAAAGAGAAAGGAGGAGGAAGAAGAAGAAAGAAGAAGAAAGAAGAAGAAAAGAAAGGAGGAAGAAAGGAGGATAAAAAGGAGGAAGAAAGAAGAAGAAAGGAAGAAGAAAGAAGAAGAGAGGAGGAAGAAGAAGAAGAAATGTTACGGATTTCCGTCGTCGTCTCTGTGCTGGAGTTTACAGGCGTAGTTTTCCCACTGTCCACGACAGTGGTACGTCGCAGGTCAAGAAAACCCCTTGCTAATGGCTTTGAAGAGGAGTTTATTCTCTGTCTTCAGGATACGGTCTGACCCGCCGTCTAGGCTAGCCGCTCAACGTCTAAAATCGTTCAGGAATCACAAATCACGTCACCGTCCTGAATGACGTCAAAACACTGTTCAGTGCGCATGCACTTTAGCACTAACTAAAATCTACGAAGCCACAGAAACATTCACAACAGAAAGAAGAAGAAAGGAAGAGAAAGAAAAAAGAAGAAAAGAGGAGGAGGAAGAAGAAGAAAGAAGAAAAAAGGAGGAAGAAGAAGAAAGAAGAAGAAAGGGGGAAGAAGGAGAAGAAAGGAGGAAAAGAAGAAGGGAGGAGGAGGAAGAAGAAGAAGAAGGGAGGAAGAAGAAGGGAGGAAGAAGAAGAAAGGAGGAAGAAGAAAGGAGGAAGAGGAGGAGGAAGAAAGGAACAGGAGGAGGAGGGGGAGAAGGGGTGGGGGAGGAGGGGGAGGGGAGGAGGGGGAGGGGAAGGGGGGAGGGGGAGGGGAAGTGGGGAGAAGGGGGAGGGGAAGGAGGGGAAGGAGGGGAAGGAGGGGAAGGAGGGGGAGGGGGGAGGGGGAAGGGGAAAGGGGGAGGGGAGGGGGAGGGGAGAGGGAGAGGGAGGGGGAGAGGGTGGGGGAGGGGAGAGGGAGGGGGAGAAGAAAGAATGCCTAAATGAACGTCCTTACGTCAAAATGGCGAGCAGAACCTTGAGCGTCTCCACAAGTCTATCGTCCTTGGGGTAGGGGGCAGAAGTGGTGGAAAGCAGTGTGGAAGTGGAGATGCCCATGGTGGCTGGAGTTGTGGAAGGTTGTGGCGGCATGGTGAAATTCCTTTGCAGGCACCCATACCGACTGTACAGTTCCAATTCCTAGAGGGGAAACCAGGCTGGCGTGTGAATGACTGAACTGAACGTTTAGAAACCACGCTGCAATAAA
>JAWQFJ010014708.1:55000-75108 GCA_034096865.1 Theodoxus fluviatilis | reverse complement strand
ATCCTATATTGGTTTTTATTCCTCTGTCTAGTATGCATTTCTTCCAGGGCAGTACTTGCAAACGCTTCTGTAATAAATTGTTCTTGGTCCGGAAAGACACTCAGTATTACTTTTGGGTTTGGCATTGTGGATATGATGAAAGACAACACGCTTTCAAGCTGTTAACGTCCTCAGAAACGGCAAGGCTTTGCTGGATGCAAATAAGCCCGCACTGGTGTTTGTTGCCCTGCCTTATTCGACCCCCCTGTGCCATCTTCCACTCCCCCTCCCCCTTCTCTTACCCCCCCCCCCCCCTCTCTCTCTTTCCTCTTGTCTCTCCCCCTGTCCTTGCTTTTTCTCTTTTTTCACCCTCGCCCTCTCCGTGAGAAATAAATCACCCTCAAAGGGACAGGAGTGTCTTGAGCTATGGAGTCCTTGAAATATAGGCAGGTTTCCATCGTCCCAACGCGTCTCAACAGCCCTCACTATTTGTATCTCCATGTTGGGGGGGGGGGGGGGGGGGGGGGGGGAGGGGAAGGTAGGGAGTGAGTGAGGGAGGGAGAGAGGGAGAGAGAGACAGAAAGAGAGACAGAGAAAGAGAGACAGAGAAAGAGTATAGAATGAAATTTATTTCCCGTGCAATCAATACATTGAACGACACAATCTGTGATATTTTGAGAGAAAGAATGAATTAATATAATGAAACAATTGTTTGTATAGATATCAATAGTTTTAAGAACACAATCTGTGGTTTTTTTTGAGAGAGAGAGAGAGAGAAAGAGAGAGAGAGAGAGAGAGAGAGTTTTCCAACACGAAATACGTGTCAAGGGGGTTTGAGGGGAGCTAAGCAAGCGTGCACACCCGCCCAGGGCAGACTTAGTGACCATTGGGCTGTTGTTGACTGCGGGGAAGGAGTCTTGGGTAGCGTGGAAGTGGCTCTCTCCTCCAGTGTGTGGGGAAACGAGCTGCTTACTGTGGTAAGAAAGACCTGGGGCGAGCTAGGAGTGGGCCAGGAGAACGATCGTTCCCCTGGATTTCCCCCGATCTGTCGCCCTTGCTTTCATCGCGACGGCAAGGTTGTGCTCGACAAATAGAATAATCTTCAGTTCGAATGCGGTCACAAAGTTACCTTGAAGTCTAACCTGTGCGCGCTGCACTAACGGTTGATTGTAAAGGCAATATTTGGAACTTGACTTTAGGGGAGGGCACACATTAGCTTTGGGCAGGATCTTGCCCTGCGAGGAATGCCTGAGTAGAATAAGGAAAGGGCGACAGGGGTTAGGTGGGGGGTTTGGGAGAGAGGAGGGGGGGGGGGGGGGGGTGTTGAAGGGAGTAGTGCGGGTAGTTCTCAACAGATAGGGAAATGTTACTGAATCTCTCTTGCTCAGACGAAACCAAGAAGTATTTACCCTGTCATGAACCGGATTGAAAAACATAATTTTATTTTCATTCACACACACACACACACACACACACACACACACACACACACACACACACACACACACACACACACAGTCACACACAACGCCACCACCACCACCACCACCACCTTTCTTCTGTCTTCAGCTCGAGGCAAAGTAATGTTTCTAACTTCTGCCTCCAAACTTCTTTGTATTTTTGTGTCCGTATTCTGTGAATGTGGTCTTTCTTCGTCTGCTTTATTTCTTGGTTCTAAAGATTTTTCACTGCTTTCGTTTGGGGCTACTGCCGTCATCGCGCAGTCGCTTATTCATCATCGCAGATAATTTCCGTCCAATTTGGTTTTATTTCATTCCGTGCTCTCTTAGCAGATGCCAACACAACATCTCCGTTACGATGGCGCTGCCATAAAGACCGCGATATTACGATGATTTATTTAGTTTCTCGCGGAAAACACTGAATGGTTATGCTGTTGGTGATGAGGTTTACGACTTGATTATTACCACACTGTTTTATGATAATTGCACAGTGTATTACGCCGTCGTGCAAGAAGACAATAAAGACCTTCTCCATCTGTGTGTGGTTCGGAGGGGCCACTCAACAGCAGAAAGACAAGCTGGAGCGTGTCGTGCACGCTGCTGGCAGGATCATTGGCCGTGATCTGCCCTCCCTAGCCTCTATCTACGCCCAGCGCATAGTGCGCAAGTCCCGTAAGATTGTGGCGGACCCCTCCCACCCTGCTTGCTCCCTCTTCCAGCTCCTTCCCTCTGGCCGTCGTTTCAGGTCCCTCAAAACGCGCACATGCCGTTTTCAGAACTCGTTCTTTCCCACGGCGGTGACGGAGCTCAACGCTGTCCAGAACCTCCCCAGGCAGCTTTGCCGCCGCTGATCCTGTCGGCGGTGCGCACACACTTCTCCACATCTATGACAGTGCCACTTTCTCTTTTGTGCTTCCTCTGGGTTATATGGACTGCTTCTGAGTGTGGTTGGGGGTGGGGGAGGGGGTGGGGGTGGGGGTGGGGGTGGGGAAGGGTTGGTCTTCTTGTAGTTGCGCAGGGTTGTTTTTGTATTGTTCTATTGTATTCTTTTGTGTGGTGACGGGGGGTGGGATGGGGGTGGGGGGGTGGGGGGTACGTCTTAGTGGTCTTGTCTCTGTTCATATGTATTATTTATTGTCACTTAAAAGGGGGGTGGGTGGGTGGGTGTATCATCTTAGTTTGTTCCTCTTTTGTCAACAGTTCTTAAATAGTAACTTTAATTGTTCATTGTATATTGCCCCATTTACCAGTTAATCCTTTGGTTTCAGGTGCAGTCTTATCTCTTGTCTGTGTGCAGCTGCGTGAGTGAGGTACATCGGGAAATGTCCATGTTTTTTGCATAAACGGCGTGTTAGGGTGTGTAAGCGATGCGTGTGTTTGGCTTTTTGTTTTGTTTCTTTTTTAGCCTTCATCACTTAGTTTTCCTCGTGCTCGTTTTTTAAATGATGTCACTTGGCGCAATAAATTACTGTGTACTGTGTGTATCGACAAGAAGCAGTAATCGAAATTTGGCCCAGTGGATTCAATGGTACTGAAGCCTAATATCTGGACAGGAAGCTTATCAGTGTAATCTTCATTGCAACGCGCGAGTGGTAAATGTTCTCTTTGTGTCGTGCCTCTGCGTAGAGTCGCACTTTTGTGACAATGGTAGTTGTGCACCTTTTTGGTCTTCTATTGAACCCGAGCTCATTTTTCAACTTCGTTCAATTTCGTCTTTGACATTTCTATTTCGAAGGCGTTGTCAGATGTGCTTAATGGTTCGGAAAAGAATGCGATAGCATCTCGGCCGGCATCTGCGAGACATTATTTTTAAAACTGCCCATTGAAAATGTTTTTCTCCCCATTTTCATTCCATACGAACATAACCTACAGCTGTCGAAACTTTTGTGAGTGGTTGTGTTCAATTTATGGCGGGATATCTTTTCTCGCTTCTCCTTGAAGTTTCACTCTTGTAGAAATTGAATTCAAAGAATGTCGTCTTTATGTTACAATTTTAAAACCAAAACAGCCTTTGAACTTTGTTTTTTTTATAACATGCATTGAGCGCGGCAAGAAATGCTACATATTCATACGTTTGGAACTTTCTTTCAAAATAGTTTTTGCTGACAATAGACGATTCTTGTAAGGGGGGGGGGGGGGGGGGGGGGGGGGGAGAATAATGGAAATCTTTCCCCCAGAAAAACCGTTGCGTTTACAGGCAACACGACCCCATTATTGGCATGGCCTGAGTTGGTGTGCTTTGGACCAGGTGACGAAGTACAAACAAGCAGCCACGCGTGATCAGATGTGTTCTCATCGGACACCAGATCGTCACCACGACCTGTTGATAACTTTCGGCTCGTGAGGTATCCAACACTACGCAGATTCCTGGCTTCAGGACCATTATTTCCTGTGCAGATTTTAACATGTTTGAATAAAGCTCAAAGTTTGGAACGCATCATGCGGCTTAGTAAGCGCATTTGGTCAGACACTCCTCGTGCGATGAGTTCCGAGTGATGGAAGTCATGTCGGCGCGTTGGAAGCAAAGCACGTGACTGTTGGCAGTCAGGTGGCCAGTATGTGGGGAGGTGGGACTGAGATGGGTGGGAGAGGGGGCGCGGGGGGAGGGGGGGGGGGTGGTTGTGGTCAGGTTGGAGTGTGGACGGGGCTGGGAAGCCAGACTGTAGATCAGGGCTGACATATGAGAAAAGCAGGCCACAGCTGTCTGTGTCATTCCGCTATCTGCGCTGAACCCAGTCACCCCGACTCTACGGATCTCTCGGAAGAAAGTAGAAGTAGGGGTAAGACGGAAGGGGGTGGGGGTGGGGGTAGTGGGGGGTTAATGGAGGAGAGAAGCGGGGGCTGAGGAGGGAAGGAAAGCTGTGATTTAGGGCTGGCTTGGACTTCAGGCACTCTATCTATTCAGGCCGTGGTTCTCCACTCTCATGTGCTGCCAATGTTGCTGCTTGCACCGCTGTCTTGCACGTCAACCCAACTGGAGCAGAAGTGGCCTTCCGTCTTCTGGTTACCACGAACACCCCCACCCCCATTTTTCCTCCTCCTCCCCCCCCCCCCTCCCCTCCACCACTTCTTCCCCTATCATCCCGGGTCTCCTCTGGCTGACTACAGATAATGTTTTAATTTCCTTTCCAATCTCGACAGCAGGGACGTCCGGATTAAAGAAAAAACACACACACACACTATTGTGCATACAAAAATGTCTCCTATGCAACTACAAATAGCTTTTTAATTATGTAGAATGCATCAGTACGTTTTGGAGTTCACTGTACAAATTTCCTCTTCTTTATTAAAGTTTATCATGTTTCCGTAAATATTCAATGTGGTGCTGGATGAAAATGCAGACACCTATTTACCTTAGACACCCGTTATGTTACTGGAATTAACTGCAGTTGTGATATTGTTTTTGTTGTTGTTGTTGTTATATCTGAAGAATGAGCAGACACACAGGTATGGTATGGCTTTTCCCCCAGATCCTTCTGTGTATGTATCCTGCTTGCTAATTGCTTTGAGCGTGTGTCCAGACAGAGACTCCCTTCAACGTTATTTCTCTCTTCGCTCACGGCAGGCGCTCAGCGTTGGCCTGTTACGAGTGTCGAAAGGCTCGCGGGTTGATTAATCATTGACCATAATCAGTCAATCGCCCGCCTAATCGATCCATCATTTGATCCTGCTCTCCACTTAGGCGCATGAGATCATCTCAATGCCTCCAATGTCCATGCAGTCAGGGCCTTCTCCAGCAAGAGCTGTACCAAATGGGAGATGCCCGGAGGTGAGGGAAGGACAAGGATGGGGGAGAAGGGAAGGGGAAATGGAAGGAGGGGGTGGGGATCAGGAGGGGCCTTTTGGGCCACAGGCCAGGAGCGACGCTATAGGCGGTGACGGACATATCTCACGTGATGGATGACATAGTCTTATTCTGTGACCTCAGCGGTCAGGTGAAACCCCGGTCCTTGTCCAGGGCTGACTCAAGGCCACTGTCTGTGTGTGCGTCGATCTTGTCATTTACCTCTCTATTTACCTTCGTCGCTCTCTGTCTCTGTCTCTGTCTGTCTGTCTCTGTCAGTATCTGTGTCTCTCTCTGTCTCTCTATCCCTCCCTCTCTTTCTCTGTCTCTCTATCCCTCCCTCTCTCTCTCTCTCTCTCTCTCTCTCTCTCTTTCTCTCGCTGGCTCGCTCTGCCCCACCCCCCACCCCCACCCCCACCAGTATTAAAGCCTACAGATGCTCTCTTCTGTAGTCACGCAATGCATGGCTTCGTATAGTTCTTTGTCTCCGTCCCTTTTCTGTACACAAAGTCCTACGTTGGAAGTGAGGTCAAGCGTATCACCTGATTATGCTGGGAAATGTGCTATTCCTGATCAGAACCGTCCCCCTCTTCCCCCCCCCTATCTCTCTCATTGTCTCTCTCTCTCTCTTTCTCGCTGTCTCTCGCTGTCTCTCGCTGTCTCTCTCGCTGTCTCTCTCTCTCTCTCTCTCTCTCTGTCTCTGTCTCTCTGTCTGTCTGTCTGTCTCTCTGTCTCTGACTCTCTCTCTCTCTGTCTCTCTCTCTCTCTCTCTCTCTCTCTGTCTCTGACTCTCTCTCTCTGTCTCTGACTCTCTCTCTCTCTCTCTCTCCCTCTCTCTCTCTCTATCTATCTGTCTCTCTCTGTCTCTCTCGTTCTCTCTGTCTCTCTCGTTCTCTCTGTCTCTCTGTCTGTCTCTCTGTCTGTCTCTCTCTGTCTCTGACTCTCTCTCGCTCTCTCTCTCTCTCTCTCTCGCTCTCTCTCTCTCTCTCTCTCTCTCTCTCTCTCTCGTCGTCGCTCTCGTTCTCTCGCTCTCTCGCTCTCGTTCTCTCGCTGTCTATCTCGTCAAGCGTATCACCTGATTATGCTGGGAAATGTGCTATTCCTGATCAGAACCGTCCCCCTCTTCCCCCCCCCCCTATCTCTCTCATTGTCTCTCTCTCTCTCTCTCTTTCTCGCTGTCTCTCGCTGTCTCTCTCGCTGTCTCTCTCTCTCTCTCTCTCTCTCTCTGTCTCTCTGTCTGTCTGTCTGTCTCTCTGTCTCTGACTCTCTCTCTCTGTCTCTGACTCTCTCTCTCTCTCTCTCTCTGTCTCTGACTCTCTCTCTGTCTCTGACTCTCTCTCTCTCTCTCTCTCTCTCTCTCTCTCGCTCCCTCTCTCTCTCTCTCTCTCTATCTATCTGTCTCTCTCTGTCTCTCTCGTTCTCTCTGTCTCTCTCGTTCTCTCTGTCTCTCTGTCTGTCTCTCTCTGTCTCTGACTCTCTCTCGCTCTCTCTCTCTCTCTCTCGCTCTCTCTCTCTCTCTCTCTCTCTCTCTCGCTCGCTCGCTCGCTCGTTCGCTCTCGTTCTCTCGCTCTCTCGCTCTCGTTCTCTCGCTGTCTATCTCGTCCGCAAAAGCATTCGTGACGCGCTGATCAAAGTGGTGTTTCCAAAATAGATTGCTTCGATAAACTCATGCTTTCAGGGATAGATGTGATTTCTGCAGTCGATGTGGTGGTTACATGTTCAGATTTTGTATGGAATTGCTCTTGCTAATGAACATTTATAATTGACCGGCATAGACAGGACCCATTCGCAATATGTAAGTTAAGTGGATGGTAGCGATGTTCTTGTAATATTGAAAGAAAGCTTCTACAACTATATATATAAACTGTATCCGAAAGGTATTGATAATACACGTGTGTATGTGTCAATTTTGAAGTTCATTGTTTTTAGAAACCAAGCTTGAATGATAGATTGATTAAAAATTTTTAAGTTGCAACCCTCTCTCGCTATAAAAGATAAATTTAAAGAAATAGATTCCCCACCCCAAAAATAGAAAAAATGTTTGACTGTTCTGTCGAGTTGGTTTGCATAACTAGGAATATCTTTATTTATTTATTTATTTATTTATTTATTTATTTATTTATTTATTTATTTATTTATTTATTTATTTATTTATTTATTTATTTATTTATTTATTTATTTATTTTTTTTTTTTTTGCTCGCGTTTTTCGTACTTCCCCGAGGCCTGTCATCCATCAGATCAGAGTTGAATAGTTTAAGGCCATGTCTGTGTATCATAGCAGTCTGTCTGGCTGTCTACCATCCTCACCTTCCATCTCGCTTCCCAGGAACTTTTCTCCTGTGTTGAAGTCTCTGTGAAATCTGCATTCCGTGTCCCGAAAAATAATTTTAACGGCTCTGTTTCTTCGCTTTCGGCTCGTTAGCTCTGATGTTGTTTGTCTGAGCATGTTTTTTTCCCTTCCTCTGTCATGATAACTTTGTTTCCAATGCAATATGTGGGTTTTTTCATCGAGAATGTTTTAATAGCTTGAGATGTACATGTCCGTCCACCGTCAAGGATTGTTTACTCAAAAAAGAATGTTGCGCTTTTTACTGCTTCTTACCTCTCATTCTTCACTGATTTTTGTTGATTTGCACTGTTGTTGAAAAAGTATTCGTACGGTTGTTGAAAGTGTACAGATGTCTATTTGGATAGGGCGTATATCCTGACTTCTTTCCTTTTGAAATATATCGCATTGATTGGGGTTTCTACTGAGTTGATACAGTGCATTTGGCTTTCTGTTCTTGTCTTTTCTTTTCTCAGAGAAACATTCCCCTGCTCGGAATGTTTTAACTGACTTTGCATGCATGATATTTTCTTCACTTGTCCCTTTGAAAGCATATCGCTGTCTGATTTCGCCTCTGTGGATATTTCGCCCTGCCTTTGATTGAAGCTTGTCTCAGTTTTCGAGGACAGCCGGTTAATTCGAATCTGTGGTCTGTTAACGCTAGCTTTGAAAGCTGTTGCTTTAGGCTGACCGAGTAAAGTTTGTGTAGCTGAATACTGCCCTAGCATCGTTTGTTTTGTATCAGGTCGCCAATTTCTCGCGCTTTTTTTATTTTCTTCCCTTTCTCGTCGGTTTGTTTATTGTCTGTGCGAAAGACGACTGTGAAATAATGACCGCTTTTTTCGATTCCCGATGAAAGGCAGTTCTTTGAAGACCCTTGCGTCGTGGAAAAATGTCCCTGCATCTCCTCTGTATTCACCGCCCCTGCTCACAGCTAGTTCCCTGTGCTAAATATAGCCTCGGCAGCGTTTGCGCGCTTTGCGTCCCTCGCCGTTAGAGGCGCTGCAGCTAATTTGCATACAGGTACGCGAGTTGAATAGCAGCCATCTTGGATTTCGGCAACCCTCTAATTTTCTCACCGACTAAAGTCGTGGTGACGATGCTATCTGAATTGGCTGCGCCCAGACCAGTGGCGTTGCTTTTTCATCTTAACTTTGAAATTATCAGTTAGTTTAGGGGTGGGGTTTTTTTTCTCGCGGACTTGGTGTGCCAAAGCTGCTGTTTTCAGCGGACGCTAGAATGCTTCCCTCCAAATAGTGACAACTATGCAGATTTAGCCATTGGGAAATACTTGGTTGTTTGAACAGCACTCTCAAAGCCACCAGGCACCTGATTGGCATTCGGGCCATGGTGGGGGAAAACCCGCAGTAAAATTACATCTTTGTGACGTAAGAAAACCCATTCAGCTGACTGACGCAGGAGAATATAACCGTTGCCAGTCCCTTTTGTCGTTTTATCACTTGCAGGCTCAGAGGCCACATATAGTGAGGCAGCTGCGATGCAAGCATTCTGTCAACGAACGACTCTATCAACCCTACCTTTATATCGAGTGCCTCTCAATAATTGCCCAAAGCCAGGACATCTGCGTAGAATAAGATAGGAAACCCTTTCATACTGCTCAGGCGTTGAGCGTCGAGGTTTTCACGTAACTTGGACCAACTTGATTCTGAGATTGGTCAGGAATTTAGAAGAGGATCTGAACTGGCGGTGACGGCGAGAAGGGGGCTTTAAGAATAATGTCAAGCAGGAGAAAGAGAAAAGGTGTTGAAGAGAAAAACGCACAGAATTCAAAACCTGGTGGCAGACACACCGGGTCACACCCTTGATCGAATGGGAGAGGCCAGGGAGTGCGTTGCCTGGCTCTATCTGGTGGCGGATTCCAGTTAATCCCCTTCTAGATCTGGGCCCAGGACAGGCGGGGCGGGCGTCTCACGAGAGGGGACTGTGGAGGATCAGCCCCGGCGTCGGGCGAGAGCGGTGCCGTCCAGGGCTCTTGGACAGCCCAGCAGCCGGCACAGCCCCGCGTCGCCAGATGAGCCGAGAGGACTGGAAGGGTTTACTTGTGACAATGCCTCCGATCCCTCCCCGCCCCTCCCCCTCCACCCCGGGTTCCCCGCAACGCGGCGCCCCGACCTCCAGGTTGTTGGGCTGTGTCTGTGCCTGCCCCCTGGAGCCCCACCGTTGGGATGCAAGGGGCAAGTGCAGAGCCCTTGTCGGGGCTAGCAGGCGCCCCATTGGTCTCCTTGAGGACAAGGACTCTGGAGGCGGATCTTCGGCTCCACCACCTTGCTCCTACCCCTTCCACAGCGTCCTCCCCCCCCCCCCCCCCCCCTCCTCCCCTTCCTCTTCCCGTACCCCACCCTCCAATCCGTGTCCGCCATTCCTGAGAGGTGAAGGAGCAGGTCCCCAGCTGAATGTGATGCTCGCTTTGTCTCTGGCTGTGCCCCCAGCTCGACTCGCAGTTAGAGTCAACCCACTTGACTCGCCTTGCCGCCCTGTCTCTGTCCTGAACGCCACGGCGGGCAGAGCTTGCCTTGGGCCCTACCTCTGCCTCTTCTCCCCCCTCCCCGCTCTTCTGCTGCTTCTCTTCCCCCCACCCCACCCCCACCCCCGCTTCCCCAAGTCGTTGCCTAACTCCCTGGTCCCGTTCTCCTCTCCTTTCCAAGCTCACTGTGCTTGAGGGGCATGGCGATGAGGGGATCAGGCAGGAAAGAGGGGGAGAGGAAGAGGGAGAGGGGTAGGGTTGTAGGGAAAGGAAGGGGGAGAGGAGGTAGAGGAGGGAGGGGAAAAGGCGTTGAGAGAGAGAGAGAGAGAGAGAGAGAGAGAGAGAGAGAGAGGCCAAGAGTACAAGGAAAAGAAACAGAAGGAGAAAAGCAATGTAGAGAGAAGGAGAAAGCGATATTGAATGGTAGAGGGAAGGGGGGGGGTAGATTGAAAGAGGAAAAAGGTAAGGGATATTTGGAGCTAGAGATGACAGGTGGGTGGTGGGGGACGGAGAACAAACGAACAAATTTATTGAGTAGGCCACCGCCCCTTTTTAAGTATACAGTGCACATACATGTCAGATGGACAATCCAAGAGTAAATAAACTAGTCAATGAAGAAGCTTGAGAGAAGGAAAGGAAAAAAGACAGAGTGAGGGAGAGGAAGGGTGAAAGTTGTACAGAGAAGTGCAAGGAGACATGGGAGGAAGGAAAGTATGAGAGGTAAAGATGGAAGGGGAGAAAGGTAGGTAGAGAAGGGTAAGAGGTCAAGAGAGGGAAAGAGGGCCGAGAGGGGAGTTTGCGAGGTAGGAAGGGGAGAGAGGCAGGAAGGGGGGGGGGGGGGGGGGAAGAGGGGTAGAGGAAGATGGGGAGAGAAATCTTGGTGGAAGAAAGAGAGGAAAGGGTTATCGCCATGAAGGAAGGGCTGCCTGGACAAGACGGATCCCACCTCATGTCGCTGGCTCCTCTGTCACTGCGAGGCAAGGCTGAAGGTCGCGCCACCCCTACCCCCCATTTCCACTCCTCCCCCTTTCCCTTCCCCACCTCCTTTGGCTTCTACAGGTCCCTCTGATCTTCTTTCCCGTCTTGCCTTCTAGCCCCTCTTTCTCTCTACATGGCCCCCTCCCCAGCCCTCTTCCTCTTTTCTCGACCCCTCAGTTTACAACCTCCTTAACATCCCCCCTACGACCCCCTAGCCCCTCGCTTTATTTTACGCCCTGTAACAACCATTCCCCCAGCCCTTTTCTATTTCCCACCCCAACTCCTTCCTCCAGGTTCTGTTTGCCTCCACCTATCATCCCCGAACCCTGGTCCACGCATCCTCAGTGCGTCTCTCCCAGTCTCTTTTCTCTTTCGAAGTGACCGTATTCCCCGTTTTGTTTTCCTACTACATCATGTTTCCTTTTGAACGCCGAAAGTGCCGCCACCACCACCACCGCCACCACCACCGCCACCACCACCGCCACCACCACCACCACCACCACCACCACCACCACCACCACCACCACCGCCACCATCACCACCACTACCACCACCACCACCACCACCAACCACCACCGCCACCACCACCACCACCACCACCACCACCACCACCACCACCACCACCACCACCACTACCTACTACTACTACTACTACTACGCTACCATCACTACTACTCAGGGCTACCACATCACAACCACTATTAGTGCCTTTGTCACTATTTCTGTCAACACTTCCTTTATCACTACCTCCTCCATTATCACTGCACATTAACATCGCCGCTACACTCAGCTACACAATGCCATCTCCACTTTCACCACACCCTACCATCACCACGACACACTACTGCACATTTCTACACACTGCCACACCACCATCACTCTCAGTACTAGTGTCACCACTCCAGTCTCCATTGCCTTTATCACCTACCACCTTCACTATCACTGCGCTACCATCACCACCAGGCACTACAACTACATAGTGCTATACCACTATAACTCCTCACTCCATCATCACCACCCCTGCCACTGCACACTACAGCCATCACCACCACCATTGTTGCCATGACAGTCTTCATCGTCTACACTACAACACCACGTCACCGCCATGTCTATCTTTCTATCCGTCTGCACGTGTTTTCGTTGTCAGCTGGCTGACTTGCCCACCTAGTTCTAGGCTGATCCCAAACTCTGCAGGGGGCAGACGAGAGAGAAAATCATTTCTCGAGACCTCAGGCCGGGGCGTAGCAAAAATTCATCCCCATCCCTTTCGTTTTTAGCGCATATAATTTGAATGTGAAATTTCTCAATTTCAAGCAGACTCCATAATGTTAGTCGCGCGCCGTCGTGATGCATTGGGAATGGAGAAAGTCCTGTCGCAGTGTGTTGGGAAAACCAATATATCGCATGTGGCCGGAATGGCTGTCAACATTTTGCAGTGATAATGTGTATGTGCTTTTTTCCCCCCTTTTTTTCTTTTCTGTTTTACTTTCCTGGCCAGAGTTACGGCTGTCTGTGTTTACGGGAGAAGCAGTAAATGTCAGGGGAAGGGAAAGACCCCTTACGAGCTTCTGTTATGGTGCGGACTGATGTCCCAGTCGATGCACGTCGGACAACTTGAGGTTGAAATGAAAGACGTGCGCGCCCGTATGTGTGTAGATGTGTGTGTGTGTGTGTGTGTGTGTGTGTGTGTGTGTGTGTGTGTGTGTGTGTGTGTGTCTGTCTGTATGTGTGAATGCATATACTCGTGTGCCATCACCAGTACCACCAGCACACGTTACCACAACCACACCATCGCCATTACCACCCGCCCCACCCACTGCCACCACGCTTCTACCACCACATCCCACCACTGTCACCACAGACACAACATACCACCACTGCCACAACATGCCACCACTGTCACCACAGACACCACATACCACCACTGCCACGACAGACACAACATGCAACCACAGACACCACATACCACCACTGCCACCACTGCACCACATACACCATATACCACCACTGCCACCACAGACCCCACATACCACCACTGCCACCACAGACACAACATGCCACCACAGACACCACATACCACCACTGCCACCACTGTCACCACAGACACCATATACCGCCACTGCCACGACAGACACCACAGACACCACATACCACCACTGCCACCATAGACACAACATGCCACCACAGACACCACATACCACCACTGCCACGACAGACACAACATGCCACCACAGACACCACATACCACCACTGCCACCACAGACACAACATGCCACCACAGACACCACATACCACCACTGCCACCACTGTCACCACAGACACCATATACCACCACTGCCACCATATACACCACAGACACCACAGACACCACAGACACCACATACCACCACTGTCACCACAGACACCACATACCACCACTGTCACCACTGTCACCACAGACACCACATACCACCACTGTCACCACAGACACCACATACCACCACTGCCACCACTGTCACCACAGACACCATATACCACCACTGCCACCACAGACACAACTGACACCACATACACCACAGACACCACATACCACCACTGTCACCACAGACACCACATACCACCACTGTCACCACAGACACCACATACCACCACTGTCACCACTGTCACCACAGACACCACATACCACCACTGTCACCACATACACCACTGACACCACATACACCACAGACACCACATACCATCACTGCCACCACAGATACATCATGCCACCACTGTCACCACAGACATCACATACCACCACTGCCACCACAGGCACAACTGCCACCAACTTCGCCACAGCTGCGTCTCTCTGCTGTGAGGACATAGAGGGCACGGCCAGGAACAACTTCCGCTTGAACAAATACACTCTTCCTCCCTTGTTCTCTCGCTCCATTTATCCGACTGTTGTCTTTGGCAGTCGGAATACCACAGGAGGTAACTCGCCTAGGGAACACCCCCACCCCGTGGGGTGGGGTGGGGGAGACCTCCCTCTCCTTCTCTCAATGCCCCCACCTCCATTCACATGCATCTCTCTCTCTCTCTCTCTCTCTCTCTCTCTCTCTCTCTCTCTCTCTCTCTCTCTCTCTCTCTCTCTCTCTCTCTCTCTCTCTCTCTCTCTCGCCAATGAAAAGGGGACCCAAACCCCTACTGGAGTTTTGTGTTTAATGCCCACCACTGTCGGCAGTTGAGGGAAGGCTGAGATAACATGGTAGGTTTTTGAATTCGCGCCGTAAAACGGTACAGGAGGACGCTGCGAAATCAGTGAAAATTTGCCTCTGGCACCTACAAAACTCGTACACAGCCAGTGGGAATATATGCAAATGTAAGTGGTTGTACTGCTGCAACACTTGATCCAAAAACACTTTTCATCTTAGGACACGGCACTTGCACGAACGTACATTGTCGAACCAAAAGGCTTGTTAATCGGAGCGCTAACACGTTAACAAAGAAAATGCAGAATAGAGTAACTCAATAGTCAAGTCATATGTCGATCTCTGCCATTAGATCTCATGAAACATCTTCAGCCACAAATAATACATCTGCCCTCTTGAAATTGGGCGCGTGTGCCTTGAAGGAGAATATTCATTTTCACCTGTGCTGAGCAGGGTAGTCAGCTTATTATATGTAATCTGTGACGTATGCCGAGTTTGGAGTTTTTAACGTGACGTAAGCATGATGTGCGTACCCTGTGACGCAATTTGTGTTTTCGTGCTACGGCTACTAAGTCCGCCGGATGCAGTACATGTACAAACACGTACGCGCACCCTCCCGCCTAAGTACACTAAATACACACATACGCGCGCATACACACCTACCGACACGCGCGCCCAATTTCAAGAGGGCAGATGTATTATTTGTGGCTGAAGATGTTTCATGAGATCTAATGGCAGAGATCGACATATGACTTGACTATTGAGTTACTCCATTCTGCATTTTCTTTGTTAACGTGTTAGCGCTCCGATTAACAAGCCTTTTGGTTTGACAATGTATGTTCGTGCAAGTGCCGTGTCCTAAGATGAAAAGTGTTTTTGGATCAAGTGTTGCAGCAGTACAACCACTTACATTTGCATATATTCCCACTGGCTGTGTACGAGTTTTGTAGGTGCCAGAGGCAAATTTTCACTGATTTCGCAGCGTCCTTCTGTACCGTTTTACGGCGCGAATTCAAAAACCTACCATACCAAGAAGTAAACATTTTGAAGACGTTTCTTTTGAGCGGAAGATTTGTTCATTATATGCATAGTATTTAAATAAGTTCCGCGTGAAAGCGTCTGAGAAGAATAGATTATGCATTCTCAGTCTCCCCACGGCGAACAGGCTATTGCGGATGGTCGTGTAGTGTTTGTCTTTCATCCTTTCTCTGCATGTTTGACTTGGTAATTACAGTCCTCTCCCCTCCCAGCAGAGGCAACAATGCGCCTAGTCACGAGCCACCTCCATGTTTTGCAATCGCGTTCTGCTCTCTTCATTCTTGGAGTGTGTCTGCTTCGAGGTGAGACTTCACTCCGATTCAAAAATGGCTTGGGGTCGTGTTTTCGGTCGGGTGTTTTTTTCGTCCTTATTTTCGCCGTCACACTCCACGAAAATAAATATCGGCCCGATATCGACAGATGCTCGTACGGTCGAGTTTCGAAGTGAACATCTCCGGGAATATTCCATACCTACCTTAACCTAAAAGGTAGCGAGCGGCCTGGCCTCTCTGCTGCCTCCCCTCGAGTCAGGCAAAGATGCGTGTCTGGAGAACGAAGATAATTACTATTCCTTGCTGGTCCATACACCCCTCATCTCTCTGCATCACTGGGATGGGGTTGGTTGGTTAGGGTTGGGTGGGGTGGGATGGGTTGGGAAGTTATTCTCGTGTAGTGAGCGATAATGAACATGTGCAGTAAGTACCCTGCAGGGGGAGAGAGAGAGAAAAATCGCGGCCTAGATGCCGCGTTGAAACACGTCAGCCCCGCGTCAACTCGAAAAGTACGGAGATAGTAAAATTTTGGCTGCTTAAATTCATAGCGGCAAAGACGATAGCGGTCGTTGAGACAGCCATGATTCTAACGTCAGAAAGTTTTTGGGCTTCGAACTTAGTCATTGCGTGTCGTTTCGAAATGAAATTTAACATTTGAATATTGACCTCCTCACGAACATGACGGAGATGTAGCTTTCGAACAGATGGTGGAAGAACATTAATCAAAATTTATTGTTCCTTCGTTTACTTGACTGCCATGACGCTGGTTAATGGTTGATGTAATGCCGAGGTAGTGATTGCGATGATAAGACGAATGGGTTTGAGTTATAGGTCGTTTTTGCATATGAGTTTTGGAAGAAGGGACGCTGGAGACGGGCAGGCAGGCAGGCAGGCAGGCAGGCAGGCAGGCAGGCAGGCAGGCAGGCAGGCAGGCAGGCAGACGGAGACACAGAGAGAGACATAGGGTTTTCCTAAGTTTAAAACTGTATACGCACACAGCTGTCAGGCTTGCTAGCGGGTCTGAGCTAGCTGTGTTCCCAAGTTGCTGGAAACTGCACGCAGACTGTCTAGGTGTAAAGGGAAGCTGTGGCGCACTGCTGTCTTACTGCCCGTGCGTACCCCCCGCAAGCTGCTGTCGAGTGGGAGCTGGGGTGGGGTGGGGGAGAAAATGTGAAAAAAAGGAAGGAGGGCGAGTATGCGGAGGGAGAGGAAAGTTACAGGGTGTTGAGATGGAGGAAGAAAGAGAGAAAAAGAGAGAGAGAGAGAGAGAGAGAGAGAGAGAGAGAGAGAGAGAGAGAGTATGAGTATGATTATTGATGACATGGAAGACACTGCGAGCACTGCTGAAAGGCTTGTAGTCGAGTGGACATGTATGCAGTTAGCTGGATGAAGAGGTCAACTGAAGGTAGGGAATTATACGGTGTAAAACTAGGCAACTGTGAGAAGCACCCAGACAGACCAGTATCGCAAATCGGTGAGCAGTAGTCAGACGCCCATACAACCTGACGGCAAATTTGCAAACAGCGAACTCACGGGACATGTCTTAATGTACAGAGGCAAACGTGCAGCGGAAAATACAAGCGTGCGTAAAGGCGATCACACAGACAAGTGATCAAAGAGGAAGACATGCCGGTGAAAAGATGAGTAGCCAGACGAGTGTTAAGAACAATGTTGGTAAGAAGTTGTGTCGGTTGGCAGGGAGGTGTGAAGGCAGGCAGTGAGGCAGAGAAACATGCACAGGCACATGGGTAAATAAGCAGGCGAGAAGACGTGTACAGTGGAAGTCGTAAAGCAAAGCCCGTGTGCAGCCTGTGAGCTAAGTGTGGGCGGGAAAATGGGCCAGCTTTGAAGCAGAGAGGAAAAGGTGCTGGCAAGTGCAAATACGTTGGTTGGTAAAGAAACAGCAAGCCAGCGAACTTGAAGTGCTGGGATGCAGGAAGGCTTTGGGGAAGCAAGGTAGGTAGGCTGGAAGACAGGTAGAGAAGCAGGTAGCTTAGCGGGATGGCATTGAGGAAGATGGGATAGGCAAATAAATGAATTGATTAACGGATAGTCTGGAAGGCTTATGAAGTAATTAGAGGTAAGAAGACAGGTAGGGAGGCAAGCAGAAAGGCAGGCAGGCAAGCTGGCAGGTGGGTTGGCAGGCGGGTTGGCAGGCAGCCAGGAAGGCAGACAGGCAGACAGGCGGAGGAGGCGAGTTTTGCGTGAGGCGGGCGCCGGCCACGGCCCAGAGAGCAAATACGACACGCCTGACTGGCTGGGGACTTTCACCGCCACGCCATCGTCTTTGTCCTGGCCGCGAGGAGTTCCTTAAGCGGCAATGGTGCTTATTCATCACCTCCCCGCTATCCCCCAACCCTCCTCACTGCCCCCCCCCCCTCCCCCCCGACCCCCACTCCCTCAGTCCCTCGTTTTTTCATGGAGACTGACGCTCCGCAAAGCGTGGAGTGGCGACCCCGACCACGGCTAATGGGGAAATCATGGAGAGGCTGGGACCTCCGCCACGTCGCCACTCCGTCATCGCGATCCGCGTTGGCTGAGGCGCAGCGCTTTCCTGCATAGCAAACACATGGTTACGGTTGCGGTATTCTGTGCCACAGTTACCTTCGTCGTAGCCTTTCTGGCTTGCTTAAACAGTCGTCGTCATATTCATATTCATACAGGTTCAATTTTCCCCTTTTCACAACGCTCTTCCTTGTATCGCCACGTCGTGGCAACACCTTTTGTCATTGTACTGTCTGTCGTATCACACTTTGTCACAGCATTCTTCGTCGGAGTCCTCTTTGCCGTAGTACACTTCGTGATAGCCCTCCAAAGTAGTTCTCTATCCACAGCACGCCTGGTTCGCCACATGACACTTTGTCTTAGCACACCTGCCTCCTAGTCAAAGGAATTCACGTTCATCTGTGTTGTCTCAGGCATCGCCTGTTTACGATGCAGATTTATTCGTGGCCAGACTACCATACTTATGACTCGAAGGTAATGAATGAAGCCGCTGCCCTTAACTGAATGTATTGATTTTTTTCTATCAAATCTGGAGTTACCATCTGTTTGATGACTTGGGTTTGACTCTTCTCATGAACGTACGAAGTAATAATTACTGTTTCAGTTTGTTCATTAGATATATCAAACCGAAATAATTAATAGATGGTACCCACATATTTCAAAACACCAATGCATTTAGTTACAGGCAGCAGCTTCGTTGCCTTCCAGTCAGAAGTATGACAGTCTGGCGACGACAGGTTGTATGTATCTTCAGCAGACGATGCCTCAGAGAACACAAACAGCATGAAGTCTATCTGTGATGATTGAGGAATGTTAGTATGAGAATTCACGTTTTGTGAGCACTCATATAACTTGGTGTGAGGATGAAATGCAATGCTGAATTTTCCTGAAGTCTTTGTCTAATTCTTGACCATCGAAGGTCGGAAAACGCCGTTGTAGGAGTGGAGTTTGGGATTGTACAAGGCAGATGGTGACGGTGGTTCAATGGTCACCCAATGGCAGTGCAAACTCTAGTCCGCTGCCTTGGGCGGACACTAATTGTTCGTGTGAAGCCAAGCGAGAGCGCGGCTGAGTGACCTCCAGCCAGGACACACAAACATAACGCTCAGCACTAGAGCCGTAAGATTAGGTGGCGTGCCCTTCTGCCCTGTAAGAGCCACTTCGGCGCCCGATTAGACGTGTTTTTCTGGCCTGGATTACATTTTTTCGCCATGTAAGCTGCAAAAGTTAGGAGCTTTTGGCAGCTAGACGCTCTGGCTCCGTAATTCTTTTGCTAGGATAGAAAGAGCCTTTGCATGCTTGAGCAGTTCTGGTCGTGTATTGACACAGCCCTGGTTATTTCCTTGATCCTTGTCAATCGATTGATTTCTTCCCAGATGATGCCTTCTTGTATAGTTGATCTACGGCGCCGAGAGCGATCAAGGGGAACAGCCGTGTGCAACCTTGGAGGGAAAATGTTCACGTCCTTGTTACGAAAGGCTGGGACGAGCTCACGCCGAAATGCAAACAAGATGAAGGTGTGTCTGGTCTGAAGAGGGTCCACTTACCGCGAGTCATCGTCCCCGTGCTAGCTCTTCTCTCTCGGGTCTGAAGTCGCCCTGTGTCTGGCAGGTCTCTCCGCCAGGTCCCCGCCAGGTCCTACCTGTGAGGCTGCTCTTCAGCGCGTGGGCCGGCGTGGCATGCAAAGGAAAACATAGGGGTAGAGGGTGAAATGTAGAGAGCATAACTTTTCCCCCGTTTTTTTAAGGAGGAGAACACAAAAGATCTGCGAAGGTTGAACGATAAGCCTATTGAAGGTTGTGAAGAGGCATTGTAGAATGGAGACTTTGAGAATTGGGGAGATCGAAAGGGGAGGATTGACGGGGAAGGAGTTGGGATTCTGCCTCTGACATGGGCAAACACATCTCACCTGAATTCTCCTATCAACCCCCCAGTCCCACCTCTCTTCCTCAGAAGTGGGGACGGAGGCTCAGGAAGGAAGGAAGCGCCAGGAGGGAGGGAGGAATCTGACAAGGCGGCGCCAAGGACTCGCGCACTGGAGCGAAGTCCCGAGCCCGGGAGTCCAGGCCTGGTGGCGGTGCCGATGTTGGAACAGAAAACAGGCGACTAT
>JAWQFJ010014708.1:10000-50000 GCA_034096865.1 Theodoxus fluviatilis | reverse complement strand
AAAGGGGTCTGGAGAGTAATTCAAGATTTCTAACAATTCAATACAAAATGAATTATGTGCGGGTTGGGGTTCTTTAATAGCTTCCAGTAAGAAATTCCGGGCAGCATGTTTATGGTCTGTCCCGCTAGAGCAGCTGACTGACAAGCTTTGAATATTAATTTTGTTCGCTGGAAGATTCTTATTGAGATTTTACTGAAATGTTACGTTCTGACACCATCTTCTGGTAAATGTGAAACGTTTGTGGATGTTAATGCTAGAATCAAAGGCATAAAGCGCAACAAGTGTGTCAGCACAAGAGCCTTCATTTCAAATTCCTGAGCAGTAACAAACATCTGAACTGGACGCTTTTGAGTGCAAATATAGCACCTAGCGAGTACCTGACCTTTCACCTAGGTCTGAAACAGTTACAGCACTAAAATACAGATGAGGATACTATCTAACCGACGGTGATCTACTCTAGCTAGAGGGGCAGAGGTAGCAGAGCTAGACGAGGACGCTGGTCCAGCGTCCACTGTGCTGCATCAGGGGCTGGGGAGAGCAAGGGAAGAGCCACTCCGAGTCGACATAGAGCGCTGTCGCCAGGACTACACAAAGCCAGTAGCAATGGCCTACTCCCCTCGCCACACCGCCAGCCATGCCGCGAAACAATGGAGTGGCGGCCATGCCAGGAAGGACGGGGGCTGGAGAGGGGGAGGGGGGCGGAAGACGGGGACGGGAGGGAGAGGGAGCCTATTTGGTGTCAAAGCAGTATCAAGTCCTCTTGGCGAATGACTTGCAGAAAGGCTTTTTGGGGCTCCGTCTCCACGGCTTGCCTGGGACCGCGCTGCGATCTTCTCGGGTGAAGACCTTGCCCCAGGACCTGGAAACAGTCCCCGGCGGGCCTGGATGCCTTGTCCAGCAACAAAGACTTTAAAGGGACGTCTCTCAGCGAAAGGAATGCAGGCCCGAGACTCTGCGCACAGCTGTGATACAATCCGGCAAGAGGTTTTGACGATACTTGGAAGCGAGGGAGAGAGGAAGAAAGAGGACTGACTTGGTGGTGGTGGAGAAGTCACCCCTCACACCTTAGCTTCTTCGTCCCTCCGCCTGCTCCTCTTCCATGGGGTCTGCGTGATGTGGAGGAGGGTTCGTCCGAAAATACGCGCTATTGATGAGTGGAAGTGGGTCAAGAAGGCATGATTTGTACTGCTATTGATCCCGTGTATGTGGCATCACTTGAGTCGGGAGCCCGCCTAACGCTATGTTTATTTGGTAACCTCTTTAAAACCAGGCACAAAACAAGCTGCCCGGGGGCCGACCCGCTGGCGGTGGCGGGCCGCGTGAGGGAAAGAAAGGGCTGGGTATTGTGGCAGCAAACAGCGCCTGTTTGGCTTGGCCAGCTCGGCCCCAGTGGGGAGGCAGGCGCCATGACCCGAGCATGCGTCACGAGGCGCAAGGCCGACCACTGTGGAAGAACAAATACTGGCACTGAGATGTCCCTGCTCTGACAGCCCGCCGCTGTAACAGAGCCCAGTTTAGATCGGGTCAACACAAGGAAGAAAAATGTTGTGGGGAAGAGGCGACCCTGTGGGAGAGGGGATTTGGGGACAGGAGTGTTGGAGAGAGAGAACAGAGAGAGATAGGCGAAGCAGGATCTCTATTGGGTCGGAATCAGTGAGTTCAGGTCAAGACTTCCTCCCCTCCCTAAACATCTCCACCCCCACCCCCCATCTCTGAAATCCCCCTCATACCCCAACCCCCCTGCTGGGAAGATAAGGGTAACCCTTGGAGACATCTCCAAAACTTCGATGTGGGAACTTTTTATGGCTTTCTTTTCGCAACCTCCTCCCTTTGCCTCTCTTTAAACCCTTCATTCTCGCCCCCTGCTGTCTAACTTCCCGTCATCCTCCTTGGCATCCTCCTCTTGCACTCTCCTCTGTGCCCTTTCCCTCAACCCCCCCCCCCCTTACCTCGCACCCCCCCCACCCCCTCCAACCTCCTTACCTCTCTCTGTCCCCCTTCCCCGCCCACTTTCCCCTCTTCCTGTCTGCCCTCTCTCTGCCTCAGTGCTATGTTCTCTCTGAGGAGGTGTTTGGATTTTGAGAAGGGGAGTGGGGTAGGGTGGATGGAATGAAGAATTGGGTTGGGGGAGGTCTGATGGTGAGTCGGACCTTGGTCATTGACCCACCCACCCACCACCCCACCCATCCCCACCACCCCACCCCCGTAACCTCCCTGACCTTGAGTGAGAACAATCGCCCCAGGATGTTTCGACTTGTTGGGCCTCCTTCCCTTGGAAGCGATTGCAGTTGTAGTATTTTGGTCTTTTGTGTATAACAAGTTTTCTAAGCTTGATTCTAGCTCGATGTGCGCCCTTGCTTTCATGGTGACATGATTCTAGCTCGATGTGCGCCCTTGCTTTCATGGTGACATGATTCTAGCTCGATGTGCGCCCTTGCTTTCATGGTGACACCTGTGGAGTCAAGTATTCTTGCCTGTGATTTCTAGTGATTTCTGCTTTGCAGCTTGTACAATAAATGTCCCGCAATTAAGCCTCAATGATTGCTTCTGAGTGTACGTGCTTGCTATGTTTGAACGTACACGTGTTAATGTGTGTGTGTGTAAGTGCACGTGTGAGAGTGCGATGCTATCGGCTTGTCTGTCTAAGATTTCCTGTGGCACTGTCTTCATAAGTTTTGCCGCTACGACCTTTTTCGGGAAACTAGTGGGAACTCTGGGACTTTGCAAATGCACCCAGACGACTCAATTCCCGAATGGTCTCGACTGCCTAGGGGGCATTTAATCCAAAGACAGCTTCTTACCAGGTTATGTTTGCCTGCGCAACGCCGTAGCGACACCAGGGCAACTTTCTTGCCCCTGAGACCTTCTGGGGACACCTTGGAGGTGTTTGCTTGCCCACTGGCTTAGCTGGTCGGGTCGCTAGTCATGCCGTCTCCAGACCTACTCTTGCTAGCAACGTCTTCTGGCTGACAGAGCATGCTTTCTTTGAAGGCGTAGTTGCGGGAGTAATCGTGTTGGCAGGACCTGTCCAACTAACTTGTATCAGCCGCACTGGTGGAAATAAGCTCCCTGAGTCCGCTTGTTGTTGGCTGTCTATGTCTATGTGTGTGTGGGCCTAATGTCCTTGCAAAAACGCACCCACCCCACCCCACCCCCGAGACAAAGCGTATGCCTGCTCAACGCTGCTGCCATTGCAATGGCCAGTTCGTTGAACTCAGTCCAATAACGGTTATTAGCTAAGTGGTTCAGACAGGTTTGAATGGGCGAGTCCGAGCGCTGCTTCACCTCAGGTGGGACTGCAAGTGACCCCGCCAGTCGATAGACTTGTGTCTACCACCTGCGACACCGTTGATGGCGAATCAATGCTGGGGACAGCGTAGACAGGAACAAAGAGAGCAGGCTATTGCCGGAAAGCAGCCCCTGGGTTGAGTTCGGCCTTCATGGCGAGTTTGACAGCGTTGGCTGCTGAACTCAAGAGCCATCTGGCGTGGCTTTGACCTGACATTTGCATGGCGTTATGTCATGTCCTGAAATTTGACTCGCAACACTCACTACCTTGGGTACTTATCATGAGGGTTTCTCGTGTTCGCCATAGTAGCACCCACCGCTAACCCCCATCCTCATCCACCCCCTACCCCCACCCCCGCGAATCCTGACCCCACCCCCGCGAATCCTGACCCCACCCCCACCCCCTTTCACGTATTCTCACTGAAGGATCTGTGGGTAGTTTTCGCCTCAGCCAGACATATTTCTTCCTCTTGTTGAAAACCTTGAGTTGCCGCACTTCTTTGATTGTGCCGCAGCTGCCGATTGTGTTACAGTAGCGGCGAGGGTGGAGTGAACACCAGTTTGGAAACTGGGATTGCTGTGTTTATGGCCGCGTTGCCGGGGGGGGGGGGGGGGGGGGGGGGGGCAGCTTCTATTCTGATCTTTGAGGGTGAGGAGGGGGAAGGGCATAGGGAGAGAGTTGGGGAAATTGAGCGGGCGTTGTTGGTCAGTGGAGCAGGCAGGCTTGGATGTTTGGGCGGGCAGGCAGGCAGCTAGGACAAGTTTGCACCGACTGACCCCACCAGTACGCAGCCGCGTTGTCAGACCACGGAGTAAAGGTCACACGTGAGGTTTAGACAGCCCGTCAAATACCAGCGGCTTTTTGCTCCAGTTAATTGCGCCCTGCCATTCAGCGGCCCTGGAAGGAAGATATTCGTTTTGCTAAATTGGATTCAGTGTAAAGAACGCCGTCATGAATAATCTTTTCAGCGCGCCGCGCGCTCACTATGGGCTGGGAACTAGTATAGAGTGGGGAGGCTTGTGGCGGCAGTCGTGGCGACTCCACCAAAACTTCCCCAGCACGGATGGACAACTCGGCTTCACGAAGCTTTTGTGCCTCGGGGTTGGGGAGCGACGGGAGGAGGTGGGGTGGGAGGGGGAGGGGGCAGATGGAGGGGGGGGGGGGGGACCTGGATGGTTCTCGCCCCACCCCCCACCCCCAGTGTCGGAGCACAGTACAGGCTGGCTCCACCAACGAGGGAACTGTCTCTCTCCCAAATTGACCCCAAATTGGGTGACAGGGTGACTCGGTGCAGTTCACTCCCGCTCAGGCCGCCATTTGGAAAGCATCAGGCAGATGCATAGAGAAATTGCCTTCTCAGTCCGCAGTTCAGCCAACCCGCCAGTTAGTTCGACAGTTAGCCAGCCACCCACTTGTTGTGCCAGCTAGCCACTAGTTCAATAGCTTGCCCGCCAAAATTGCTAAGTGCGGACGGACTTAAACTGTGGGTGCCGGCGTTTGGTCGTCTGCTAGCTACTCCAGCTCTACTGTCAGTCCCCTTTGTCAACTAGTTAGCCCTGCTGTCAGTTGAGAAGTTAACTATCGTGTGAACTTGGTGTCAGTAAGAACTCCTCACAGTCAGCCAAAATGCATTAGGGTTCAGGAACAACTGTAGCGTGCTACTGTGCCTGCCTATGCCCATTTACCCCATAAACCTCTCAAATACTCGGTGAAAGAGGGGAGAAGTTGATGTGTGTTTGTTAATACCTATTGAATTGAGAGGTGTCTAAGAGAAACTGAGTGAAGTCAAAAAAGCTTTTTGATGAAATACGCAATAAAGATCGCGGAGGCGGCATAAACGTCGAATATGAAGTGATGTTTGCTCAGCCAACGAAACGGATGACATCGTAAAAGAAGTCAAAAACACGTGATGTGACTAAACTTAGCAGAACACATCCATTAACTGAGTTCACTAGCAATTCATAAAAACTCCAAGCCTGAAGGTATCTGGCGTCTGATGACCTCATGAGTGCAAATAGTGCAGAGCTCAACAAAGCATGTATAGTGCCTGCCTATAAGTTGAAATCACATGTTTACATCTTATAAACCATCCCTTCCACCCGCCACCCCCCCCTCTCTCTCTCTCTCTCTCTCTCTCTCTCTCTCTCTCTCTCTCTCTCTCTCTCTCTCTCTCTCTCCCTCACACTCTCTCTCTCTCTCTCTCTCTCTCTCACACACACACACACACACTCACCTTTTCTCTCTCACTTTTTTCTTTTTCTCTCTTTCTCTTCTTTCTTTCTTTTCTCTTCTTTCTTTCTTCATTCTCTCTTCTTTCTATCTCCTTTATATCCTCTCTCTTTATGTCTTCTGTGTGTGTGTGTGTGTGTGTGTGTGTGTGTTTCTCTTGCAAGCTCTACACTCGTTTTATCGTTGTCAGCAGTGTAGTTCTAGTCACTACAGCATATATCGGTTCGATGCGCTTGAGCAGAGGTACACATTTGCAGCTCATTTACGCATCTCGTACACACGCTCGCCAAGCACGCACACTTCTAGGACCTTCATACACGATTGCATATGTACATACAATTAGATAAGCTCACACTTCAAAAATACCAAATACATCTGATTACGAACACGTGTGTTTGCTTCATCGGTAAACGCTCGATTTTATCATTTATCAAACTGACAATGAATGCGTGCGCAGCGGAGGGTTAGATTACCGCGGTCATATCGGGCACAGAAATCTGTTCCCATAGTTTTTACCTTACAGCTAGTTGATTCGAAATAAATTCAAATTTATTCATTCAACCCCCCCCCCCTCTCTCTCTCTCTCTCTCTCTCTCTCTCTCTCTCTCTCTCTGTCTCTCTCTCTCTCTCTCTGTTTAGTCAACACATCCACGCGCAATCGGACTATAATTTACCTGAGTACAGTGGCACCGAGCACGAGCTGCACGTGCAAGTCTGGTTGCCTCAGCACGGACAGCACGCACAGGTGGCTGTGGATGTTGGAGCAGGGGGCAGAGTGTCGACACTTGCTCCAGCCGATGACAGGAAACAGTCACCGTCATGCGAAGCTGTTGTGTTTGGCTCCCCGCCAGATCTCCTACTTTCATCGCTGGCCAGAAATGTACCTGTTCGAGTTCTAGCGCCTTGAGCTTTTTTAGCCATTGTGGTTTTTTGGGGGCCGTTCAAAGTCTGCACGGCCGGGGCGGGCGGGCGGGCCAGCCTGTGTTCGGGCGCTGGTACATGTGGCTGGAATCTAGTGGAAACACTATCTTCCATACCAGACCATTGTAAAGCGGGGTGCATGTTGTTGGAGGCGCGGTTTGCCATTTCCATTGATTCCCAACATTGTCCTGCAAGCTGTCTGTGTTTGTCTAGCGGGTAATGGCGGCAGATGGGAGTCGTTCTGGAACTCTCTCGCCCACCAGGAACCGCTTAGGATCCGCGCCTCACCTCACTAGCGCCCCCTAACACTTTCCATCAGCGCCGCTGTATACCCCTCTTCCCTCCCCGCCCCTCTAGACGTCCCCCACCCCACCCCCGGGCACCACTCGCAACAATAATAACCCCGGGGGTGCTGGGGACTAGTCTTGCTCAGGGAGCCAGACCTCAGCAGTTTTTGCTGCGGCCCACACTAGCCGGTCTCAACCAAGCAGGGCTTGTGCATTTTTGGCAAAACTTTGACTTCCTCCCCTTGAAATGCGTTCTGCACATTGGCCACGTGTTTGGCATTGCGTGGTGATTGTCCAGACTCCCCTGGCCTTTACAGCTGCTAGATATGACTAGGAAATGCCAATAAACTTCTCACTTAGCACCACCCGTGCACATTGTTCTCACCCCCTAATCCCCCTTGTGTTCGAAAAGTATCACAGGAGCAGAGTTGTATCGTTGGAAGTCACAAGTCGTGCGTGTATCAACAGCGCACGACCTGCCCGCGTCCCGTGACCCCCGTGGTGGCATTCTCGGCATGCCTGTAGTTCATCTCGGTATCGGCCTTTCGCCCTGTATCTGCAGCCCTGACCCTAGTGGCTGGCTCTTGTAGCCCTCACGCCCGCCCCCACCCCCATTCTCAGCCACACACCCCAACCCCAGCCACACACCCCAACCTCAGCCACACACCCCAACCTCAGCCACACACCCCCAACCTAAGCCACACACCCCCAATCACAATGGGCCAAACCCCGCTGCCCAAGGCCAACCCCCTATCCGAAGATGCCCACACACTCACCCAACAAACCCCGCAATGTCTACTCCACCTATCCCTTCAAAATCCACCCTACCCACCACCACCCCCAATACATAAATCCCACCTACGTCTTATGCCATCCCACCTCCTAGTGCTCACCTTCAGACCCGATCCCCACCCATCCCCCCACCTTCACCCCCCATCCTCCAACCTTCATCCCCCACCCCCCACCCCCCAGCCTTCTACTGGGTCCCTTCCTGCAGCAAAACTGTGGGGTAGGCAAGTAATTCCCCACCTTCGAGGCTTGGGCGTCGCTTTGATCATCGAGGCGAGGCGGGCAGCCATCGGCATTAGTCTTGCCTGGAGGAAGATGGTTCGTGCCAGCAGCCCATATCCCCCTGCCCTGGGCCCCCATTGCAGTTTGTGTTGCATTTCTAGCTGCAGTGAAACTGGAGTCTCATGCTCTAGTATTGACGTGACCATTAAATGAGACAAACTGGCGCCGTTTGTCAGTTGAGATGGCGTTAATGCTTGTTCGTGTTCGTGTGTGGTGTGTGTGTGTGTGTTTGTGTGTGTGTGTGTGTGTGTTTGTGTGTGTGTGTGTGTGTGTGTGTGTGTGTGTGTGTGTGTGTGTGTGTGTGTGTGTGCATGCGTACATGCGTGCGTGTGCGTTAGTGCTTGCACCTACATTTTCATGAGTGCAAGTCAGTAGATGCGCCTGATAGCGTGTCAGTATGTGTGATGTGACGTATTGTTTGGGGGTGGATATTGGGAATTAATGTCCATGTTCTAATGCTTGAATGCACCCGGATGTTCTCTCTCTCTCTCTCTCTCTCTCTCTCTCTCTCTCTCTCTCTCTCTGCGCGTGTATGTGTTTTATTTTTTTCGCCATCTCATTCTCCTGAGTTATTTTTCTCTAAAGGAAGGAAAGAAGTAGTCTACGTTTTTCAACTCACTCTCTCCTTTTAAACTCTTCCTTCCACGTGAGAGATGCATTTAAATTACCCTACAACTCCACACTATACACTGCCATACAGGCTCTCTCTCTCTCTCTCTCTCTCTCTCTCTCTCTCTCTCTCTCTCTCTCTCTCTCTCTCTCTCTCTCTCTCTCTCTCTCTCTCGAGGCTCCGTGACTGCTCCCAACAGGAATGGCACATGAAAATGAATGAAAGTGACCCGTTTGCTTTCTACAGGTCTTTTAAGCAAACATTACGGTGCGAAAGTTATCTGAATGAAATAAATATTTAAAAATTTAGGGATGCATATGTACGTTTTCGTGTAGGAAATTTTGCACTGGGGACAAACTTACGTAATCCCGCACATGATGCAGATAGATTGTGTCCATTTTGTAGAGAGTATGAGGACGAAAGTCACTTTTTAATTTACTGCCATACATATGACCATTTAAGAGAAAAATATCTTTCAAAGCACCTGCAACGAGCAAGATATGCGGACATGGCACACCTGATAAACGGAGGTGAAATAAGGAAAACACGAGACGTTTCAATGTATATATTTTACGCTTTTAAACTTCGCTGTGAGAGGGTTAACCCTGACGATAATTATGTGTAAAATGTTACAAATGCAAGATAGAATGTACATTTCTATCATGCTGACAAGGCGGTACAACAAATGTTCTTGTTGTGCACCATGTACACTGTCGATGATTGTACAATGTTGCAATGAGCATAGTAACTATGATTAATATATTATATAAGATCATGCCTGCTATCATGTGTATCATTACATATTCATTTGATTCTATTGCATTTCAAAGTGTTATTCCACTACTGTACTGATTTTACATGTGTACATAAAATGTTCTGGTTCTACGTGTGTACATGCATGTAAGTTTTATTGTCATGACGGGTCGTCGGCCGCAATAAAGAAGTCAAGGCAAATCAAGTCAAGTCTCTCTGTCTCTCTGTCTCTCTGTCTCTCTGTCTCTCTCTGTCTCTCTCTCTCTTTCTCTCTCTCTCTCTCTCTCTCTCGATAACTTAATAACGTCGTCTCTTCCTTTTTGTCTCTGCAGCTTCGAAGACTCCAACAGTATGGAGTCACACCACCACTACAGGCCCATGGAACCCTCGCCCACAGACGGCATGGGTCCCTCCAAGAGTCGCAAGAACAAGGAGGACAAGTACTGTGGGGTGTGCGGGGACAGGGCCCTGGGCTACAACTTCGACGCCATCTCGTGCGAGTCCTGCAAAGCCTTCTTCCGTCGAAACGCTCCCAAGGGCCTGGTGAGTAGCTCGCGCACGCACGCATGCACACACGCATGCACACACGAAAGCATGAAAAGAGACACGCAATCACGTGTCAGCAGCGCCCGCGCACAAGGTTGTGTGGTGAGGCCTCCAGTAGAACTCTTCCTCTTCGGGGTGAATTACCTTCCCCTAACCTGAATAGAAACCGGGGTAACTTGACTTCGTCGATTAAGTCCACCCACACAGTCAGATGATCCTACCAGCATAAACCCATTTGGCCTTCTCTGGTTCAACAGTGCCTTCATTTCCTCTCCCTCCCCCCACCCCCCACCCCCCATCTCTCTCTCTCTTTATCTCTCCCTCCCTCCCTCCCTGCTCTCTCTCTCTCTCTCTCTCTCTCTCTCTCTCTCTCTCTCTTTCTCTCTCTCTCTCTCTCTCTCTCTCTCACACACACACACACACACATACACATAGACACATGCACATGGAACTCACGATATATTATCTAGGTATCACAACCATTTCTGTCTTCTCTTTCGTTTTCCCTCTTTCCTTAGGGTTCTCCGTGGATTTTTTTTAAAACCCATTAATTCCTTTATTCTCTAGTTCTCTATACAGTCGATATTGGCTTTCCCCTCTTTTCATTTTTGCATCAGACCATGCCATGATGCGTGCACTACGTATATCCCTCCTTCTCCTCCTTCCCTTCCTACTTGGCCAAGCCCGGCCATAATGGAAGTCGTGATGGGTTATACTACTCCGCCCATCCCGACATGTCTCCACTGGAGACTTTTCCCTTCCATTAAGTTTAAGTGACAGTAACCATCGGAATCCCCTCTCAGTGTGAACACCCCATAATCGTTTCAACTCGCGGCATTTCCTTATGGAGTGCCTTCATCCTTGAATTTACCTTTCTTTATGTCTTTCATTTCTTGAAATAGTTTCTAGTGTGTTTCTTCTGTTATCTTTCTGTTGTTGTTTTTCTTATTGCAGAAATCCTTTTCTTACATTAAACAAACCCCAAGAAAAGATTTATGTAATATATCGTTACGAACCTGCATGAAGAAGGGTGCCAAGCCTTGTAGAGATTTCGATGTCGATTGTTTTGTTTTTTTCTCCTCGCATAAGTCCTTTTCATAGGCTTACAGATCTGAACAATCCACTCTGTATAAACTGATATTCACACCAACGCATCAAACACGATTTAAATACGTAGGAAACATTGCCATGTACCTGTGGTCTAAGTTGCACAGGACAAAGACGGGTCTTAACATCTGCCCATCAAAGGGAGGGAGCGGACGTCAGGCAGAGCGTAGAAATGGTTTGCCACCTACGTGACGGAGGAGGAGATTGAGTTAGTCGGAATGGGATAAGTCTCGATCATTGCCTTCCGCGGATTAGTACTTCCTGGGTGAAGCGTTGGCATTTACGTCTTTGTATGGCCGTCCTGCAACGTTTGACGTCCGACAGGCGATGTCAACTCGGGAACGGACAAAGCAGTTTTTTTTCAGCCCGCCTCCTCCGCCATGCCATGCGCGTCGTCCTAGAGTGGAAAAGATTTTCTCATGTGAAACGGATGAGGAAGAAATGGAGTTTTGTGGATGGCTGAAAGGGGCGAGAGGCAGGAATGTCGATGGGAGCGGCTCTATCGTGACAACTGAGGTCGCTTTGTTGACACGAAATTGCTCTGGCTCCACCTTATACTTTTGGGCGACGGCTTTTCATCCAAGTCCAGCAGACGTGATCGCGTCCGCCCTCTTAACTTAAAACAGGGGAGGTTTGGGAAGATGAAAGAGGAGGGAGCCCAACTATGAACTCAAGAAAAAAGGAACCGTTGCTGTGGCCATTGAAGGCCAGTTCTTTTCGGCTTGTGGGAGTTACTTCCTTAGCCTGCACGCCTTCTAAGTCTAGATGTGTCTGCATCCTTCTAACGTGTATTCTAGCTTGCATTCTAGCTTGCCTGCTACCTTGCCTGTAATTTTGTCTCGTTCCGTGCCTTCGAGCCTGGCTTCCTGCTAGCAAGGCAGTCTCTTCATTTCAAATTATACCCACCAAGCTCACGCTCGCCTTCTGCTGATTTCTTTGTGTGGTGGTGAAGGCTCTTCAGATATAGAGGGCAGTTTCTGTGGCTTTGTCCAACAACTTGACAGGAGGAAAAAGGAGAAATGGTGGATGATGGAAGATCGGGAGGAAGGGAAGAAGGAAGGAGAGAGAGAGAGAGAGAGAGAGAGAGAGAGAGAGAGAGAGAGAGAGAGAGAGAGAGAGAGAGAGAGAGAGAGAGAGAGAGAGAGGAGAGCAGTTGTAAAGAAAGGATTGAAAGAGCTTCATAAAATAATGTCGAGGATGGAAATAAAGGAGGCACTTACGGAGGGAAGAGGGGACGGTTACGAAAAAACTAGGGAACATGTTGGAAGAAGGAAAATAAATGGAAGTGAAGGCGAAATTAGATGTTGATGAACAGGCGCTCGCCTAGTGCGGAACCTCGAACAGCATAGAAATGTACGTACATTAGGGGGAGATACGTGTCAGACTACGATACCGTGAATGGGATCAAGAAAGAAGGAAGACCAGTGCGATGCAATACCATGCAAGATAAACCTCTGCAACGAGGTCGATGTGTGGGAAGAAAAGAGTTGTGACGAGAGAAGTCGGGTGGGATCGGAAAAATGATTTTGCAGACAGACGTGTGACGAGTGAGTTGTTCAGATGAAGGAACCTGAAAAATGGGAAAACTCAATGGAGCGTTAGGCAGCGTGTGTGCACCAGTCCAGTCGCCTATCTTTTCTCTGTCGACATCTTGGGAGAGTGCAGGGAGAGGATGGATGAAGCAAATGGTAAGACGGGAGGGGATGAAGTGGGGGTTGGGGACCGAGACAGTGGGAGAAGAGGCGACCCAGGGCAGTGCTGAGACAGCCAGCAGGGTCACGGCTTGGCATGGACGTGAAAGGTAATGGGAGGCAGGCAATTTTAGGAGGGGGAAGAAAAACTGCCCGGACACCTGTTGTTGCCTCGCAGTCCTGTCTTGCCCAGGTAGTTCTGGGCACCTCCAAACTTGGCCCCCTTGCCCTTCCTGCCTTTCATCCCCTTCCCTTCCCTTTCTTCACACCCCACCCCCACCTCCCGTAGCCACTAATTCCGTACCCCTTAGCTACCCCAATCCCTCCAATCTATCTCACTTCCTACCGCGCCAATCTCTCTCTCTCTCTCTCTCTCTCTCTCTCTCTCTCTCTCTCTCTCTCCTGCACAAAAAAGGTTCAAAGCTTGACCCCAATAACTATCGAGGGATATCCTTGTTGAGTACCCTGAGCAAAATCTTCTCCACTATACTTACCTGCCGCTTGCAGAATTGGGCAGAGGCAAACAACAGAATTTGTCTTGAACAGGCAGGATTCAGAACGAACCACTCTACTATCGATCACATATATACCTTCTATGCAATGATACTTAGACATGTATATGGAAATTGTCGAGGAAAGCTTTACATAGCTTTCGTGGACTTTGAGAAAGCTTTCGATTCGGTAGACAGACAGCAGCTATGGAAAGCCCTGAAAGATGTAGGACTCTCAACAAAATTTATCGGAATGATTAAAGCTATGTATGCACAGGTGGAATCCTGTGTCAGATGGAACAACGTCATATCCGAATTCTTCGGATGCCCCGTTGGCGTGAAGCAGGGAGCCAAAGAGTCCCCAATAATATTCTCCCTATTTATGAACAAAGTAGCCGACTACATTCGAACAAATGGCAAACACGGTATCCAACTTTTGCCTACCAGAGAAGAACTTTTTCTTCTCTTGTTCGCAGATGATGTTATCCTCCTCTCCACAACCCCAACTGGTCTACAGAAACAGCTTGACAACCTTGGTTTCATAGCCAAATCACTAAATTTAAAGGTCAATACTGAGAAAACAAAAATTATGGTATTCAGGAAGGGGGGATACCTAGCAGAAAACGAGAAGTGGTTTCTTGACAAGAAACATTTGGAGGTTGTGAACAAGTATAAATATCTAGGTGTCACATTCTCAACCAGATTATCGATGAGAGTCTGTGTAGATGACTTGGCAACAAAGGGTAAACAAAAAGTCGTCCAGATCCTAAAGACAATGTGGAGCTTGCACTCTATCGATACGAATGTATATTTCAAACTGATTGATTCACAAGTTCAGCCCGCTCTACTCTATGGGGCAGAAATATGGGGATTGGGAAATGTCGATGGAATTGAAAAAGTTCATACATTTGCATGTAAAAAGGTCCTTGGACTGGACCTCCGAACTCCTAATCAATTGGTTTGCGGAGACCTTGGCAGGTACCCCATGTCTGTCATGAGCATTGTGAGAGCAGTCAAGTACTGGCTTAGATTGTCTAAAATGAACATAAGCAGGCTCCCAAAACAAGCATTTGTAATGCTTAACAACTCCAACATTCCACAAAAGATGAATTGGGCACGACTCATTGAAAACTGTCTCTATAGATTCGGCTTCGGTTATGTATGGCTGAACGGTGGACCTGGTAACGAAACACGTTTTTTTAAAACAATTCAAGCAGAGGCTGAAAGATTGCCATCACCAATCATGGCATGAAACATGTACAGACAGCGTAAGATTTCACTGGTATTTGTCATTCAAAAACCATTTTGGACTAGAGGAATACTTGTCCAGCTTGACCATTAGAAAATTTCGCGATGCATTTGTACGATTCCGTTTCGGTATCAACGATCTCAAGGTGAACAGACGGTACACCAACTTTCAGAATCCCGAAGTACGATGCACCTACTGCATGTGCATCGAGGACGAACAGCACTTTTTGTTGAGTTGCCCCTTGTATGAAGAAATAAGAAAAAAATATCTGCATAGACACATTAATAAAAGTAACCAAACAACATATGTCCATTTACTGCAAGGTGTCAATCAAAAAAGGACGAGGGACGTAGCTATGTTTATTTACTACGCTCTCAAACATAGAGAAAGGTTTATGTTAGACATGGGTCTATCAACCGTGGTAGTCGACTAATTGTCCATACCGCAAAACCGTTTAGTGTAACCTAATATTTCTGTGACGGGCGGCCGGCCTGAACAATAAAGTGTCAAAGTGTCAAAGTGTCTCTCTCTCTCTCTCTCTCTCTCTCTCTCTCTCTCTCTCTCTCTCTCTCTCTCTCTCTCTCTCTCTCTCTCGCTCCCAAGCTTGGTGGTGCGAGTTGGTCTTGAATTTAATGGACGTTGAAGTGCGTGCAGTGACTTCTCCGGTTTTTTTTGCAAAATGCATAATCGAGGAGTTTTTGGTCGTTAGGCAACCAAAAAAAAGTGCTGGGCTCGAGCACTGAATGGGCGGGTCTCGCCTCAATTGAAAAAGGTGTGCAGAGTGAGTTACGGTTCAGTGAGACATTTCTGGCCCTGAAAGTGCGAGTCTGTCTTGACTCTCAGTGTGCCTTGCCTCTTCGAAAGGTCTTGCTGTCATTTAGAGGTTTCGGTGCACTCATGGATACCGCTGAAGCCCTCGAGAAATCTGCGTGTGTTTGGCGTGAGGGAAGCGGTTTGACCGAAGAAACTGCCTTGGACTATAGAAAACCAGGACTAGGGGCAGCCTTTTTACATGAATTTGATTTCTGTGCAGACAGGCTATCATTATGAGACTGCAGTCGATGATATTCAACCTTCAATCCACCTGTCCGGGTTTATCTTATGGTCTGCAGTCACTTGAGTACCACACCGGGCGATGGATGAAAACCATGACTATTGTTGAACGTGTGCACTGTACGCGTGTGTGCCAGACGAAGTAGCGATGATCCTCAGGCAGCCTGCAGCATGGGCGACATAGCGAACCCCTTGCCTAGGTGTAGTAACTGGCCTCCCTGAATAATGCATTGCGCCATCTGGAGGTGGTAGCCCTATCTTAATCTTTGCCTGCTTTGCCCCAGGGCTTGCTGCAGGGAAGCCTATTGCTGCATGCATCGCTGGTTTAAAGCCTACTGCAGCAAGGCGTGCTTTAAAAAGCATGTTGCTGCAAACTTTGTTGTAAAAAAACCACACACAAAACAGCTCGCTTTGCATGCTCTGAGGGACTGTGCTATTACTTAAGGTGTATTTGGAATTATTGGTGCCGGAAACCTTTCGCAGTGGAAGCTAGCTTACATGTAGCCAGTGAATACAGGGAAGACGTGTGTAGAATCTCAATAAAACTGGCAAAGACAGAAATATCACATAATGCAGACTGCACAGGCAAGCACAGTCGTGGGTAGCATACCCAGGTGGACCAAAGCCACTGTGTGTGCCAAGTGCGTGTTTAGTTCAGGGCAAGAGCCGTGAGCGTGGCTGATCAAATTTTGAGTTCTTCAAGCTAGAGTAAACTCACTCCCGCTTTGACTAGACACGCGACCAGTGCTTTCGCTAGCACAGGCACATGCACACCAATGGTGCGCATGGGGATCACGTGTTCTCTCGGCACATGGGGAAAAGCGGACGCTGACAGGCGTGCAAAGTCTGACCTGCGTGCACTCCATTTCACATTCATTTGCTCCTTCGTGCGTGCGTGCATTGCAGACTGACAGAGATGGCGGGGGAAGATGGCGTCCTCTGGTCATGAAAAGCACAGGCAGGGAGACGTGTCATTCATTTAGTAGCAGAACGTCAAGATAGATTTGTCATGGCTTGGGGATAGACATGGCATGTGGTCCCCCTCTTCACTGTAACAAGGGGGCATGCTGGCTCTCGCAGTACCGTCGCACTCTCACCTTTGAGCAAAGGAGAGCTATAAATTGCAACTAACAATGTGCAGAGTTAATACACCGTTGCCGACAAACAAACGAAACGAAAAAAAAACAAATATCTTGCATTCTGGAAAAGGCGTGTTGTGGATACATTTCTAGCGCGTTCATTCTCGCCATCGGACATTTACATGTCTATAAAAAGGTCGAGCCTTGAGTTCTAGATGCTCTGTGACCTTGTGTGCTAGTGCCCTCGTTCTGCCGTTTGAAAACGGCTTGAAGTTTAGAGTTTCAGGCATGCAGACGATAAGTACACAGGAAAGATGAGGGGTCATTCTCATGCGCTCTCATAGATGCTGCGTTGTGAAAGCATTACATTTCTAGGCTGCACTAAGAGCAGTGATTTCAACGCCACGGATTGCGCACCTGACAGATGGCAGAGAAACGTTTCGATATGTAACTAGTAGGCATTGGTTCCTATCTTGGAGCTTTTCAGATAGATAAAGTAAAGAGGGCCTTACACACACACACACACACACACACACACACACACACACACACACACACAAACACACACTCACACACACACACAAACACACACTCACACACACACATACACACACGCGCGCGCGCGCGCGCACACACATGCACACCATCCTCCACCACCACCCAAAAAGTAATTAAGGCCAAAGATGACGTAATTAAATGTTTGTAATTTATTCGCTTGCAATCGATCACGTTTTGCTTACGCCTAGAAAGGAGGCACGGAAGATACTTTAATTATAGTTTGTTTTTCTTTTGAATGTATTTAAGAAGAAAAATTCCGCTACAAACATATCAATGCGACGGGACTGCTGGACCATTTGCCAGCGGCCAGAATTGGAAATGCCGCAACATGTTTTTAACTTGAGAGAGGGCGTCATCTACCAACTGTAACGTTTCTGCTGTGGGTGTTGAGGCGGTGGTGCAACTAATGCGATTCGTCATCGTAGACTAATTGCTTCGCGCATCAGCTCCGAGCAAGACCCTTCATCTGCACCTATAGATGACACGTCAGTTTTTTGGCACACTCATCTTGAGCCATGAAAGGTTGTTCTTTGGAGACCAATGACTCTGAGGATCCCTAATGCTGCCGGAACGGAGGACTAGACTATGAACCACTCTATCTCTCGCAAGCGAGGAGGCCGCTCCCTTCAGCGCGACCTTCTACCTGTCTGAAAGAGACTGACATATCATTGGGTCACACCTGAGTGAACAAAACCGCCATGGCCGCCAGGTTTTTTGTCCGTGTAGCCTTATGGTTGAGATAATGGCTTCACTTCGGAGCCGTCTTCTTTATGGCAGCTTTTTAACCGACAGTGACATTTTCAATAGGTGGGCCCCAAATGGTCGGGAAGCTGCGTCCAGGCTTAAAACATGGTCGATTTGTGCTGGGAGTCTTTTCGGAAAACTCACCCCAACCCTCCCATAGCGCGTTCCGCCCCGCGATTTTCCATCCCTGCTCAGTCGTCTCAGACCTCTTTTCGGATCTGATGGGTCGGGTTAGTAGCCACCTGTCGTCAGTCTCTTTGGTTCTCTCTCTCTCGCTTCCTCCTCTCTCGTTCGCTCGTCGTCTCTCTCATCTCCGTCTCTCTCATCTCTCTCTCTCTTCTGTCGTCGCTCTCCTCTCCCGTCTTCTCTCTCTCTCTCTCTCTCTCAATCCTTCCCTCCCTCCCTCTCTGATTCAACACGGGTTTTTTTTCCATCTTAAGATTTATTCTTCCATCCCCATCTGGAACATTGCTTACTTTATTACATACACCTTCCCGGCAGTCTCTCCTACGCCTTCCCACCAACCCCTATCGAACCCCCACCCCCACGTCACGTCGTTCTTCCTTCGTCCACGCGTACCACCCACCGCATATCACCGCAGTCTCTTTACTTCTCTCTCTCCTCTTCCTACTTCTTGCAGTGTTTCTGTTTGCCCTCCAACTGGGCCGTCTGCTCGCGCGTCTCTTTGTTTCCTCCGCAGGTAGTTGAAGGGAGGAAAAAAGAAAAGAGAAAAGAAAAGGCCTCTCCTCACCTGTTCAGATCTTGAAGATGCAAGCAGAAAAGAGAAGAGACGGCCATTCACTATGCAAATAGATCTATGCCGCTCAATCACAGGCGCTTTCTTTCTTTCTTGCTCTCTTTTTTCTCTTCTCTCTCTTCTCCTCTCTCTCTCTCTCTCTCTCTCTCTCTCTCTCAGTCTTTCTCTCGCTCCCTGGGACAAATCTGTTTGGGGTGGGTTTATTTTTCTTTTGTTTATTGACGCTATCGACTGAGTCGTGGCGGCGTGGCGTGGGGCAATGGAGAAAGTGAGCAGACGTGCTGCAACTTTGATGAACGGGCGTGGGCACGTCTCCGTGTGTCGACGGGCGCTTTTTGACAGCGCATTGTTCACCAGCCATCGATCCTGGCCGCGGTGCTTGACAATTCTGATGGAATTTTTCCCCTCCACCTCTCTTGCCGCCCCTGATGAGCGGACGAGGAGGGGTCGGGTGGATGTCAAATACATTTCAATCCCTACAATGGCGGCCCTTACCCCCTCGTGAATGGGACGTCGGGAGAAGGGGGTGGGGGGAGGAGGAGGAGGGTGCGGGAGCAGGCATCGACCACGGTGACATGTATTTTCCTTTACGCTGATCGATGAGAGCAGAGGCCTGTGGTCGAGGTTCATCGCCACCTTGCACGGGCACTGGGGCCCGTTGTCTCCTTGGCAACCAGGCCGCTGCCTCCGGACCATGGGCAGGTGAGGAAAATGGGGGTGGGTGGGCGGAGGGTGGTGGTGGTGGAGGAATGGGAGATGGAGGTAGAAGGGGGAAGGGAGGTAATTAAGACAGTGGAGACCAAGGGAGTACGGGATGGAGGTATGGAAGGGGTGTGGTGTACGGGAAAGAGTGTGGAGGTAGGACGGGCAAGGAAATGAATGCAATGGAGGCGAAACCGTAGATATTGTCTGGAAGGGGATGGCGGGGGTAGGAGGGGATGGGGTAAGGCAGGTAGAGAGGACAGGCATCGATAAGAAAGATGCGACTTGAAGAGGTGAGGGAGGTGATGAGAATGGTGGTGGAGTAAGGGGTGTGGGGAGCGATAGAGGGAGTGGGGGGGGGGGGGGGGGGGGGGGCGTTGTGATGTTTTGAGGAGAAAATTCATGAGGATGAAAAGGAAATTGATATTTTAGATGAGAGAGGGGGTAGAAAGGGCTACATACACATAGGGAAGTAAGGGGGCACATGAGACAATAAGGAGGTTCAAGAAAGGGTTTTGGATATGGATGCGAGAGGGAACACAGTTCAAAACAGAATAAATGGACAAAATGATGCATAAGAATATAATTAGGAGGATAGGGCGGAGAGAAGATTAAAGTAAGAAGGTATGGATAAGTACAGGGGGGAGGGTGGGTGGGTTGTGTGAAGGGGGTATGATGGAAGGGGGGGGGGGGGGGGAGGAGAGGCAACGAAGGTAAGGAGGAAGAGGAAGGCTGGAAAATGAAGGGAAGGAGAGATGAGAGAGGCGGGGGAGACTAGGTGGGAAGGGTTGGGGTGGGGGATTGAACAGAACAAGTACGAGAAGGCAAGGGGTCGGGGGAAAGGGAGGGGTGTAGGGGAGGGTTGCTGGATGCGGGATGTCTCCATCGACTGCTGTTCTGGGCCGGACATGGGGCTGTGGGTTGCAGCTTGCTCTGCACACAGGATGGCCTGGCGCCCTGTCCTGCAGCCTGGCACGCACGCCGCCTGGCGGGAATGTGCCCCACTCTCACCTAGCGAGTAGGACCCTCATCCCCACACCCACACCATGTCTCCCCCATCCCTCCTCCCATCCACCTCCCAGCCTCATTCTATCCTCCTCCCATCCACCTCCCATTCTCCTCCCATCCACCTCCCAGCCTCCCCCCATCCACCTCCCAGCCTCCCCCATCCACCTCCCATTCTCCTCCCATCCACCTCCCAGCCTCCCCCCATCCACCTCCCAGCCTCCCCCATCCACCTCCCAGCCTCCCCCCATCCACCTCCCAGCCTCCCCCCATCCACCTCCCAGCCTCCTCCCATCCACCTCCCAGCCTCCCCCCATCCACCTCCCAGCCTCATCCCATTCACCTCCCAGCCTCCCCCCATCCACCTCCCAGCCTCCCCCCATCCACCTCCCAGCCTCCCCCCATCCACCTCCCAGCCTCATCCCATCCACCTCCCAGCCTCCCCCCATCCACCTCCCAGCCTCCCCCCATCCACCTCCCAGCCTCCCCCATCCACCTCCCAGCCTCCCCCCATCCACCTCCCAGCCTCCCCCCATCCACCTCCCAGCCTCCCCCCATCCACCTCCCAGCCTCATCCCATCCACCTCCCAGCCTCATCCCATCCACCTCCCAGCCTCCCCCCATCCACCTCCCAGCCTCCCCCCATCCACCTCCCAGCCTCCCCCCATCCACCTCCCAGCCTCCCCCCATCCACCTCCCAGCCTCCCCCCATCCACCTCCCAGCCTCATCCCATCCACCTCCCAGCCTCCCCCCATCCACCTCCCAGCCTCCCCCATCCACCTCCCAGCCTCCCCCCATCCACCTCCCAGCCTCCCCCATCCACCTCCCAGCCTCCCCCCATCCACCTCCCAGCCTCATCCCAGACTCAACCCCACCTGCACATGCCCTCACCCTTTCACATGCTTATTGTGTTCTCTAGCATGGACAAGACCTAACCTTCCGTGGGATGTCACCTGACAACCCCACCCCACTCCATCCCACCCAACCCACCCCATCTCACTCATTTCTCACCACCACCACCACCCCTCCCCAACCCACCATCGCTCACCTCCACCACCATCCGTGCACCCTGCATACCGCCCCTGTGTTCTGGATCTATATTTTCACCTGAATTCCCCCCCCCCCTCCCCCCGAAAAAAATCCCCCTCCCCCGTCCCTGCCTTCTGGCACCCGGGTTTATGCTCTCACTTGAATACAAACTCCACCCCCATCCCCACCTGCCCAATGTGGGCTGGGGGTAAGAATTGACTCACCGTGTCTCCCTTCGCTTTTCGTAGTTGGCAAAGGCGGGAAAGTGTGACTTGACTTGATCTTATTCCAACCGACTGTTGTGAGTTTACGTGATCAGTGGCCTTAACTAGCCGACAGAGGCTGATAGGTCGTCATTCCATCCACCCATCCATCCATCCATCCATCCAACCTGTTCATCCATCAATCCATCCATCCATCCAACCATCCATCCATGCATCCATCCATCCATGCATCCATCCATCCATGCATCCATTCATCCATCCATCCATCCATCCATCCATCCATCCATCCATCCCTGTCCTTCCCTGGTCTCAGCTAGCTGTGGGGGGAGAATTATTCAATTGGATTCTATAGCATTTCTGAAACGGCGCTCTCCAGGAGAAATCGTTCACGTGGGTTTTAATGCCTGCCTGCCCCATTACCGCGCCTTGTCACCCGGGCTGGGCTGAAATGCAAATAGCGGGTGGAGGTGTGGGAAATCGTTCGGGTGTGTTGTTGCTAGGCAACCCTCATCGCCGCGATGCAAGGAAGAAAAAATGTTTATGTTGTGTTAGCATGGGTTCACTGCCTACAGCTCGGAAAAGGATGTGAAATCAAATTTATCCGTGCACACACAAACACGCTTGCACGCACGCACACGCACACACACACACACACATACACACACACACTCACACACATACACACACACACACACACACACACACACACTCACACACACACTCACACACACATACACACACACACAGTTCACTGTAAGCAGGACTCTCTGTCCCTAGCGATGTGACCGAGATGCTGGTGAGGGGCCGAGATATTGGTGTAGATCCGTGAAGCGAACGAGAACACAGTGGTCGCAATGATTTGAGGGGGAAATATTGTGGCTGGGTTTTTTAATGCTTAGATGTCAATGAAATTGCGCATTTATCCCAATGGGGCCTTTGCAGTCTTGAATAATCTTAACTTTTTCATGTGTCAAATCTGAAGGTAGCAGTATTCATTGAGAATCGGAGAAATGTTAGAGACTCTGGACCGGCACCATAGGATCTCACTCGCCTTGAAGTCGTTTGGCAGCAAGCGTGGACAGTGTTCAGTGCTGCTCGGGTCCTAGAGATGCATCCTTGGAGTAGGTGCTTAGTAGTAATGTCTCTCGCCACCCACGAGTTGAATATAAACAGAAGATATGAAAGGGACAGAAGTTTGTATTGTCCATTTTGTGATGACAGCTTGGAGAATGAACGACACTTTCTTATGGATTGTCCATTTTATGAATACATCAGGCAGAAGTATATCAAGACTTATCTACGAACGGCGAAGTATAGGAGCCTTGACTACCTAATTGATGGCAGGAATGTAATGATGACTCGTCCCGCACAGCAAATGGATGGTGACGCGCAACACATAGCCTCTCCCATCCCGGGGTAGTGATTGCTGCTGCAATGCAGCTCGCTGCACATGCACGCATATGGCCTCTCCTACCCAAATGCTCCTTCAGGAACACCTTCACGTGGTCCCCCTGTTACTCACAAAGCTTCCTGCAGGTGCGACCGAGCACTCGGCGGTATAACCGGGAACTGGGCAGACTGGGCTCATAAGCCTTGGTTGGCAACCAGTCTAGGAGAAGGACAACTCCGACTTCAAACCCGGGCAGATGGAGCTCGTTAGCCTCGTCAGGCAGTTCGTCTAGGAGAGGGAAACTCTGATGTAAAACCCACCCCTGCGGGCTCGGGGTAAGAATTGACCCACCGCGTCTCCCTGCGCGATTCGTAAGAGGCGAATAAAACTAGGGCTCCGCTGCCTTGTGGATACCTTCGGGAGGAGGAAAGGCTAAGGAGTAAACCCTACACAAATCCGGAGTGAAGCCCCTAAGGCGGTTGGTCGTCAGTCTTGACCTCCTTCCGGCAGCTTCTGCAGCCAGACTGGTGCCAAACGTATCGCTCCGCGTTCCTTTGGACCACACCAGCGAGGCCGAGTGGGGGATTCTGTCGACTGGGCAACCCAGGATCTCCATACACGCTGCCCAGGCTCGCGCCCTGGAGAGGTTGGCCAGCGGAAAAGCAAAACGGTTGCAGACACTTGCCGAGCGAGTCTACCCTGAGGCACAGTGCGGTTTCAGATCGGAACGCTCAACCATCGATATGGTCTTTTCCCTCAGACAGCTGCAGGAGAAATGCCGTGAGCAGAGGCGACCACTGTACATCGCCTTCATCGATCTGACCAAGGCATTTGACCTGGTCAGCAGAAAAGGTCTATTCACACTGCTGCAGAAGATCGGATGTCCCCCAAAGCTCCTGAGAATGGTCATGTCCTTCCATGAGGGCACGTTCGGTACCGTCCAGTATGACGGCTCAACCTCAGACCCCTTTCCAATCAGAAGCGGCGTGAAACAGGGCTGTGTGCTTGCTCCTACCCTCTTCGGCATCTTCTTCTCCTTGCTACTGTCCTACGCCTTCAGACAGTCTGAGGATGGTGTGTACATCCATACCAGAAGTGATGGAGGTCTCTTCAACCTAGCCCGCCTTCGTGCAAAGACCAAAGTGCAAAGGGTCCTGATCAGAGAGCTGTTGTTTGCTGATGATGCTGCCCTGACTGCGCACACAGAGGAGGCGCTGCAGCGTCTCATCAACTGCTTTGCCCAGGCATGCAAAGAATTCGCTCTGACCATCAGCATCAAGAAGACTGAAGTCATGGGTCAGGATGTCAGTACCGCTCCCAGCATCTCCATCGGCGATCACACCCTTATGGTGGTGGAGGAGTTTACATACCTGGGCTCCACCATCTCAAGCAACTTGTCTCTGGACGCCGAACTAAGCAAGCGCATTGGCAAAGCCGCAACATCACTGGCCCGCCTCGGAAAGCGTGTCTGGGACAACTCCATGCTGACGACAAACACCAAGATGAAAGTCTACCAGGCCTGTGTTCTCAGCACGCTCCTTTACGGAAGCGAAGCGTGGACCCTGTATTCCCGCCAAGAACGCCGGCTCAACACCTTTCACATGCGTTGCCTCAGAAGGATCCTGGGCATCAGCTGGCATGACCGCATCCCCAACAAGGACGTACTGGCGCAAGCAGGTATTCCCAGCATGTTCGCCATGCTCAGCCAGAGACGACTTAGATGGCTGGGTCACGTCAGCAGGATGGATGACGGCCGAATACCCAAAGATGTGCTGTACTGCGAGATCGCCACGGGATCCAGACCTGCAGGAAGACCTCTCCTCCGCTACAAGGACGTTTGTAAACGTAATGTGACGGCGGGAGGCATCAACCCAGCAGACTGGGAAACGGTGGCCGCTGACCGCAACAGCTGGAGACACGCCGTCAAGACTGGCATCCAGGCCAGCGAGAGGAGGAGACGGGAGCAGTGGGAGGAGAGGAGAGAACGCAGACGACAGAGGATAGCGTCGGCATCCACAGAGCCACGCCAAGACTTCACTTGCGACAAGTGCAACAGAGCATGCGGCTCAAGGATCGGGCTCTACAGCCACAGAGTACGCTGCCTCTCAACCCCGGACTGACCAAACCTGGCGCACACCCCCATAGTCTCACGAGACTGACGGATGCCAACAACAACCAATGATGACTCGAAATGTGGAAATGTACATATATTATGCATTTAAAATACGAAGTGAGAAATCGGTATGTAAATAAGTTGACATTACATTATCTCTGTGCACTTGTGACGGGCCACTGGCCTATGCAAATAAAGTCTAAAATCTAAAGTCTCTCTCCACCCAGGAGTAATACTGGGTACCTGTGAGGGCAATCCACCCAGGAGTAATAATGGGTATCTATGAGGGCAATCCACCCAGGAGTAATACTGGATACCTGTGAGGGCAATCCACCCAGGAGTAATACTGGGTACCTGTGAGGGCAATCCACCCAGGAGTAATACTGGGTACCTATGAGGGCAATCCACCCAGGAGTAATACTGGGTACCTAAGAGGGCAATCCAACCAGGAGTAATACTGGGTACCAATGAGGGCAATCCACCCAGGAGTAATACTGGGTACCTATGAGGGCAATCCACCCAGGAGTAATACTGGCTGCCTGTGAGGGCAATCCACCCAGGAGTAATACTGGCTGCCTGTGAGGGCAATCCACCCAGGAGTAATACTGGGTACCTGTGAGGGCAATGCACCCAGGAGTAATACTGGGTACCTGTGAGGGCAATCCACCCAGGAGTAATACTGGGTACCTGCGAGGGCAATCCACCCAGGAGTAATACTGGGTACCTGTGAGGGCAATCCACCCAGGACTAATACTGGGTACCTGTGAGGGCAATCCACCCAGGAGTAATACTGGGTACCTGCGAGGGCAATCCACCCAGGAGTAATACTGGGTACCTGTGAGGGCAATCCACCCAGGAGTAATACTGGGTACCTGTGAGGGCAATCCACCCAGGACTAATACTGGGTACCTGTGAGGGCAATCCACCCAGGACTAATACTGGGTACCTGTGAGGGCAATCCACCCAGGAGTAATACTGGGTACCTGTGAGGGCAATCCACCCAGGAGTAATACTGGGTACCTGCGAGGGCAATCCACCCAGGATTAATACTGGGTACCTGTGAGGGCAATCCACCCAGGAGTAATAATGGGTATCTATGAGGGCAATCCACCCAGGAGTAATACTGGCTGCCTGTGAGGGCAATCCACCCAGGAGTAATACTGGCTGCCTGTGAGGGCAATCCACCCAGGAGTAATACTGGGTACCTGTGAGGGCAATCCACCCAGGAGTAATACTGGCTGCCTGTGAGGGCAATCCACCCAGGAGTAATACTGGGTACCTGTGAGGGCAATCCACCCAGGAGTAATACTGGGTACCTGTGAGGGCAATCCACCCAGGAGTAATACTGGGTACCTGTGAGGGCAATCCACCCAGGAGTAATACTGGGTACCTGTGAGGCAATGATGATGAGCCACCATCGGGAAGGGAACACTTCCCGAGGAGTTGAGGTGATGCCCTTATCTCATTGTCCGTCTATTGGCCGGCTCATCATCTTGTAGCGAGTGGACAGGTCCACTCAGCGACCAGATAGTGATATGTTTAGTGATATGAGATGAGTGTGTTTGTCAGAGTCTCTCTGTCATTCCACTTCCTTTAGGGGGGGGGGGGGGGGGGGGGGGCAGAATGGCAGGTGGCTGTAGACGCCACGTGCGGGTGGAGTGGGTTGGGACGGGGTGGCGCTCTCGGGTGGGGTGGGGAGGAGCACTGGCTAGTTGCTTGTGTAAACGCCTTGGCAGAGCGTGGAGGGAACGGGTGGTTGGAGAGAAATCTCGGGTGGGCAGGCTACCCGGCTTGAGCGCACGGCCGGTTAGAGTCAGGGATGGCTCTGAGCCTCGCGCGAGTCCGGGTGGACTAAACGCTTGTCATGGCACACTGCATCTCCGTGGCGGCCTGGAGCGGTTCCTGGCCTGGCCACATCCACCTGTACCCTGCAAGGCTGCCACTGACGTGGTCGCTCACTCGGTGTGTGTCTGTGCCTGGCCTTGACGGGCGCAGAACTTTCATAGATCCCTTTGGTTTTGATTTGACATTTGCCTGTGCTGGTATGTTCTGCAAATTCGGGTATTGTTCTCTGTGTGTTTGTGTGTTTGTGTGTGTGTTTTAATGTGTTGTGTGTGTGTGTGTGTGTGTGTGTGTGTGTGTGTGTGTACGCGCTCGCGCGTTTGCTAGTTCAGTCAATATACGAAAAACCTGAGCACAAACGTCATGAACCTATTTGCACGCGAGTCGTACACTAGAAAGCGCTTCGATAATTTACACGGTAACCTGACATCTCTTGTTGACTACGTCTGGTGTCTGGGTGCAGGACCCCCGCGGGTTGGGGGTAAGAACAGACCCACCGCGTCTCCCTACGCGATTCGTCCAAGACCAGCAATCATGGAACCTGAGACCTGACTTTGCGGTTCCGCTAGCCAGCTCTTGTGGTGTTTGTGTCAATGGCTTTACATTGCCCTCATAGGTCGTCAGGCCGTAAAACTTCACCCATTCATTCATTTATTCATTCATTCGTTCATTCTGTTTGCAGGACTACTTCAAGTGTCCATATGAGGAGAAGTGCAAGATGGACGTCTCCAACAGGCGCTTCTGCAAGCGCTGCCGTTTACGGAAGTGCTTCGAAATAGGCATGCGCAAAGAGTACATCCTGACCGAGGAGGAGAAGATGCGCAAGAGACAAAGGATCGAGGAGAACCGGTGCGTAGTTCTCTCCCCTTGCTTAATTTTGCCTTCTCTTTATCGCATCTGCTGCCTCTGCCTCCAACCCTCATACACCCCGCACACGCACCTCTCACCCCACCCCCCACCCCACCTACCAATCCTTCTGAGCTGCACGCCCAAGGTCTTACCAGACAGAGTGGGTGGGGGCTTTTTCGCTTTGCCCGCGCTTTGCTCATGGGTGCCTCACCCATAGTGTCCTCATGAAGAGAGTATGCCCTGTCTCTCGCTACCACGCCAAGCGCTCTACTTTATCCAAGCGCGTTTACATTTTGAAGTATATTGATTAATAGCTTTGCTGTTTGCATACAATGTTTCACTTGCCCTTTATTTAGATTTGTTGTGTTTTGCATTTGACAAGAAACTTTTTACAACTGTTTTTCCCTTACGATTTTGTGAAACTTTGACATTTTTGCCCTGTTTTGCATCGCGTGATACTTGTGTCCATATCGAGTTTGCTAAAGCAAAAAAAATGGGGGGGGGGGGGGAGGGGGGGGGGGGGGGGGGAGAGGCTTTGCACCTCTCGAGGTCCTGTTATTGTTCTGGTAATGTGTCCAGTTTGTGGGAAGATATTTCAATATTTGTCCAAGTGTTTGTGGTCCTGTTCGTAGGTGTCGATGTCTCGTGTTACCTGCCTTGTTCAGTGCGAGTTTTGTTGGGGTCTTGTTGTATTGGTCTAAAGTATGTGCAGAGTCCTTGGTCACATTGCAAATCCTAATTCGGCCTTCTCTCTTCTAAGTACATTTAAACATAACTTTCTTCTTCTATGTTTTTGCTTTAGCCCTCACCCTCTACCCCCAACTTCCTACCCAATACCACCCCACCCCACCCCACCCCAACCCACCCCACCCCAACCCATACCCCTCTCTCCCCGTCCCTCATTCAGTCCAACCCTTACTCCCTATTTTGTCTCGTTTCTCAACTCCCCCTCCCCTTATTCTCTTATCTCTGTTCTGCCTGCGAAGTGAGGCTGGTGCTTTGATCCCGAAGAAGGGACGGTGGGGTGGAGATGTGTGGGTGGGTGGGTATAGGTGAGGAGGGTGGGGAGGGGAGAGTGAGTTGGTGCGATGCGTGGATTGTGTTCTCTGTATTCTGTCTGTGTACTTAACCAGCCCATGCTTCCATTCTTCCAGATTGGCTGGTGCAAAAGTGCACTCCATGTCCCCCAGTGGCAGTGCGTTTCTGCAGCAACCGAACTCATTGCAAAGGCACGTCCATACCCCTCCTTCCTTCCTCCCCCCTCCCTCCCTTCCCAGCCCCCACCCCCCAGCCCCAGCCCCCACCCCCCAGCCCCAGCCCCCAGCCCCAGCCCCAGCCCCCACCCCCCAGCCCCACTCTCAACCCTATCCTAACCCCCACCACCCCTGCCATACCTACAGCTAAGCAAGGGAACGAGACAATATGCTTACTTGTAGTGTACTTGCCTAGGCAGTCCTGTGTCCCAATGAAGTGGAAATCCCCAAGAACAGTAAGGATTCCTGCGCAAGATCTTTGCCTGGTGTATTTGCCTGGTGTAGTCTGGGTAGTGCCACCCTCTGTAGGAGTCCAGACGTACGCAGCGCATTGTTTTGCATCCCATTGGACGGCTCTCGTAGGCAGGCCTGCTCCTCCACCTCCGTCTCATCCCCTCCACGCGTCCCCCTGAGCATGCTCGATGTTGTGCCGTTTAATTGTTGAATTTGCACGTCTACTTGTATTTCTGGCAAACGGAAGTCTTCTAATGAGCCGACGGCGGCGGCAGTTTTCAATGCTCATGTCTGTTTTTTGGCCATTGTCAATTCAGCCAGTCAGTTGTTAAATATCGCCAGTTTTGGATCTTGGTTTTTCATTGTGCTAATTGAGTCTGTGAAGTATGAGTGGCATTACTCCAACGTGCAGTTTTGCTGTCTATATTTTCGAGGAGCCGCAGTGCTTTAAATGTAAGTGCTAACGTGCGTTGCTCTTGCCCGCGTGTCTACCATGCCTTTTTGAAAGAACAGTCACGATCTCGGCTCTTACTAGATTCTCATCTTTCCTTGCAGGTTAATGCGCACGACAGACATCACCAGGCTACAGACAGGGGATGTCAGCTCATCGGGCAACAGACTGCGACCTCTGGAGCCTGAGGAGGAAGTGGCCATCAACGAGGTGTGTGCAGCCTACAGGCAGTCCCTGGAGATCTGCATCGAGTCGGAGATCTCCCGCAACAACCCTACCGTCATCGACATGGTCAACATCGCCGAGATCAGCGTGCGTCGCGTCATCGACATGGCGAAGAAGATCAAGTCCTTCAAGGCACTGTCCCAGACGGACCAGATTGGCCTGCTCAAGGGCGGCAGCATCGAGCTGCTCATCATCCGCTCCGTCATCAACTTTGACAAGGAGAAGGGCCACTTCCTTGACCCCTTTGACAAGGTCAAGTACGCCATGACCACAGAGCAGCTTCGCCTGGCCGAAGGAGGAGGCCTCTTTGAGGAGCACATGAAGTTCGTCAAGTCGCTGGCCATAGATTTGCATGCGGACGAGACCATCCTCATCCTGCTGCTCGTCATCTCACTTTTCTCACCTGACCGGCCCTGCATCTCGGACAAAGCCTACATTGCCAAGGAGCAGGACAAGTATGCCCTGCTGCTCCAGCGCTACCTGGAGTCGCGCCATCCTGCCCACGTGGTACGCTCCATCTACCCCAAGCTGCTCATGAAGCTGACGGACATTCGCAACCTGAACGAGGAGCACTCGCAGGTGCTGCTGAAGGTCAACCCCGAGGGCATCCAGCCGCTCATGAAGGAAGTCTTGGACCTCAATCTCCCCAAGAAGTCAGGCGGACAGTCGCCCTCGACCGAACCCCAGTCGCCTCTGTCCCCCTCGTCACAGCAGTCTCCCCCATCTCAATCCTCCCCCCAGACCCCCATAACACCGCCCAGTGTAGGCGACGCATGAGAAAGTGGACATGAGCTGCTTGGGACTATGTACCTGTACTTCGAACTGACTGCTGTTGCTGCCAAGAGTGAATTCATCAACGTCCAGAGGACTTTGGCTGTGCCTGTCTGATGGCAGGCATCCCCCATCTCCCTCCACATGTGTAGGGTGCGGGTTAGGGGTGTGAAAGACTTGACTGTCTACGGCACTGCGGCCAGGGGAAAAGAGAGAAGGAATTGGATGAAGGATGGAAGACAAGGGGAGGAGGAGGAGGCCCTGTGTGCCTGTATCAAGGCAGCTCCTCAGGTCTTCGAGCACGGAGCGGCCATGTCCTGCCCGGCTTTGCCCTGCTCCGTCTACGAAAGCTAGGGTCTGCTTCTGTTTGGTCAGGATCAGGAAAGCTGGACTCTGGAATCGAAGTTACCTGCTCCTTTGTGCCCTGCTAACGCTGGGGGCCTGGTCTGTATAAGGCTGGCAAGCTCAAGAACTCAGATTTGCGACTGCTAGTCTGAAAGGGTTTTTGCTGATGACTTTCTCGTGAGCATGTTTTGTAGGTGGTAGTTGTTATTACTTCTAGATGCTTCATGCAGACACATGCACAGTGGAACTTGGTTGGACTGAGTAGCTGGGAAGCTTACTGGCACTGCATGTGAAGGAAATCAAAACGGGACGCATCACAGCCTCTTGCTTTGGTTGCCAAGCACAAGATGGGCTTGGCAGACGACACAAGGATTCTGTGACCTCTTACCTTCTAAGGAGACTTAAGCTGTTCTGTTCCTTCAGCAAGAGCGGGAAACTTGACTTTGGTTTCGCCAACAAACAGCGCTGTGGTGCTTGACTGGGCAATCCACACACAAAAACTGCATGTTGCTCAATCTTCGGTCCTTTGCATTACAGTGCCCTGTGCAAGGTAGCAGTCTGAGTAATTGAGTTCCATTTTTGACAAGATTGTCGCTCCCCATGAATCATCTGTGCAAATTGCTTGTATAGTCTATCTGTAAATACTTCATGATGATGGTGATGATAACAATGATGGTGATGACGTGTCGCAAATTGTTCATTTCTTGCACTTCTTCTGCTTCGGAGGAGGCAGAGCCGATGTTACTACACCCCAGTGATAAGCCTACTTTTAGTCCAACGCCATGCCTCTCCCGCAGTGGAACATACTACCTACTTGGTGTCACGTGTCGAATGCTGAGTGTCATTCTTGTTGGAGTATTTCCCTTGTGGTGGAATGGAGTATTTTAGGGGGAAAGGGGCCCATGTAGTGGATTGCTTATTGATGAAACTAAGCGACGAAGACTGAGGTCTTACCACGGTGACAAGACAGTTCACCAATGGCGTCTCGAGAGCGTACAGATGTCTAGGTAAAGGACAGTGGTTATCTCACTCTTGTCGTGTGCGAAGACACCCGCCAGATCTCAGCTCCCCTGTAGGGATAGCGTTTCCACGTCGCAGCCACCAGCAAAGTCTGCAGAAGGTAAAGACAGTTGGACTGATCTGTCCACAGTGCTGGGGTTGCAAGGCGAATGCCAGACTGGAGATGAGAGAGGGAGTAGAAGAGGCAAACAGACCTAGGGGTAGGGTTTGGGTGTCATCTCCGTGGGCAGCAGATACATACTGGCAGCTTCTTCTTCCTAAATGTCTGTCCCCTTCTACCGACGTCGCCAGATGATGTAGCATCCCTCACCACTCTTACGTTCATCCCCTACCAGTGTATTGAACATGGTCAGTCTTCTGTGTTTTCATGCACTCATTCATTCATCCATCCATCCATCCATCCAGTCATTCAGTCAGTCATTCATTCTGTGCAAGTGAAGTGGTAATTGTACATGTCTCATCCATTCATACATATGTCACGTCATTCTTCCCAGTTATTTTCATAGTAGTTGTCTACTCAGCGTTACTTCCACGCTCTCCATCCCATAAAAGGTAAACTCACTGATTTCTTGTATTTTTCATTGACGACTTGACTGCTTGTAGCCCAAGGGGGGATGGTTCAGTATTAGAAATTGCCCCTTCTCAGCGATTCTTCCATTGTCGATACTGACGCCTCAGGCTACTGACAAAATGTCTCACTCTTGCCATGGGAGTGACTCTGCTCAGAGTCGGCCTCCTGTTGCCCTTTGCTTGTGGCTTCCATCGGTGATGTTGATGGGGAAATGGCGAAGGAAGGTGGGGAGGAAAATGTGGTGGCGGCCAAGCCAGTCTTGAAAGATTAATTCCGGTCACATGAGGGTCCTCTCTGGCGAGGGGAGGTGGATCGCACTTGCAGCTTTAATTTGATGAGAAATGGCAGTGAATGGTATCCAGCCCGTGGTGCTCCTTCAACCTCTGCAATGGCAGGCAGCCTGGGACGGGAGGGAAGGGCTCGAGGAATCGGGAGTGGAGGTTGGCAGGACATTGGTTTCACGCTGGCTTAGCTTGCCGTAGACCCCATAGTCGGGCCTGGTGCAGCCTCGACATGGATCCGCATCCACACGACTTTCGAAGTGAGTCTGGAGGACTCGTCTAGTTGGTCATGGAGTGCTCTGCTCACGATGCTTCAGGGTCCTCAAGGAAGATCAGAGATGGTCTCATGGTGACGGGAATGCAGACAGACCGCAGTTGGGTGTGAAAACATAAGGGCAGGTTCGTAACCTGCTTGAAGAACCACTCTTTTCCCTCTCCACCTCGGCAGACTTGAAGGGAACTGAATGAAAGTTGATATTCAGACATTGACTAAAGGATAATGATTTCACGAATTTACAAGGACTGTGCTCAGGCCTGCCAGTACTTTGGAAGACTTTTTCCTTCTTTTTAAAAAATCCTACAGAAGCTAGGTTTGGGCACATATTTTCCCCCATGTTTGTATACTGCGTCAGCCCTTGACGATTTTTTTAAAATGGCAAAACTGTTTGTTTCTATTCCCGTATTGAATGCTTGTGGCTGGGAGATCTGGAGCAGTACTGCTGCGTCTATTGCTGGAGTTACTTGCCCTTGTCTCCATGGCAACACTTCTCAGCGTCCTCTGGGGTCACGATGCTTCCGGTATGTGAAAGTCTGTGCAGCTTCATAGTCACGCCAGTGAACTCGCTGATCCATTTTGAGTTTTCCATGCTCAGGCGCAAGTGCGTACGTATCTTGATTGTCAGACATGTCAAGCCTCTGTTGTGTTGTCGCAGCTCTACCCGTAGCCTGTCCATTTTGTTCTCAGGGTCAATCATTTTTTGGTGCAGATCCGAACTATTCATTATGATGATGATTAATGGGAAACTTTGCGTTGTACATTCATTCAGATTTCATTGGGCACCTCTGGTCTCTGTGGGCTGAAGGAAAAACAAGTTGATTTTTTTTTCTTTGGTTGGTACGAGTTTTTGCGCTTTTGTCCATTGTACCATTTTGCCCGCTGTGCATTGATCAATCTTCAGTGACATTTTGTTAATCACTCTGTTGTGTTTTGATATTTGTTTGGTTTTTTTGTTTGTTTTTGTGAGTTGTTTTTTTAAGTAATCGACGGATTCGTGTGTGTTGGTCCTCACGCCAAGATCCTCAGCATTTCTTGTTCATTTTCCCGCTTTCCCACTCCAAACTTTCAGTTCTCCTATTACTTATTCTCGCACTTGTTTTAGCCTCACAACCCCTCTCAAATCCCCAACATCCCCCCCCCCCTCCCATTATACCACCCCTACCCACAATTCTCCCAGCGCCACTACAAGCCTTTATAGCTAGTTTAATTTAGAAAGAGGTAGGAGATTAGGCGAGGAGGAGGATAGTGCTGCAGCGAAATAACTTCGACTGTTATCGCCATTTGAAAGAGTAGTATTCTGTCTGTCTGTCTGTCTGTCTGTCTGTCTGTCTGTCTGTCTGTCTGTCTGTCTGTCTGTCTGTCTGTCTGTCTCTCTGACTCTCTCTCTCTCTCTCTCTCTCTCTCTCTCTCTCTCTCTCTCTCTCTCTCTCTGTGTGTGTGTGTTTGAAAAGTATCGCCTGCTGTGGAAGACCTTGTGGTACTAAAAACATGTTGAAACCATCTTTACATATTGCAGTGAAGTGCATGGATTTTCCTCAATCCATCCGGGTACAATATTGACATGTTGAAGCCCATCCTTCCTCTTTTCTTGCTTCTCTTCATGGAAATGCGACACAAATTGCTAACACTTTACATCATTAGAAGTCGACTTCAAAAATGGAGATGAATGTCTGTCAGGCGAAACTAACGTTTTCATCTGGAGAAATGGATTCTGTTGTGAATACGAAACACGGAATTATATTTTCTGTGTATCAGTGAGTTGGATTCTTATATTTTAGATTGAGTAAAATGCAGATATTAAAAAGAACAAAAATGTTCTATTGTAAAATAAAATGTTATGGTGACTAAATAGAGATGTTGTCGCGAAGAAAACACTGATGTTTTAATATGGGTATTATTGTCTTTTTTAAATCAAACTTCTAAAAACATTCTTTAATCCTGGGCAAATGAAAATGTTTTAATTTGAGGTAAAATGTCTTTTATGATGCAAGAATTTCTTATGATGAAAGTGTTCCAGGAGATGATGTATTTTAACACTGTTTTTAAACGATTGTTGACTGAAAATGCCTTCATAGCCCCTTTTGGCCTGGGAGTATCTTTGATCGTTGGAGACCTGTCGAATAAGCACATAGTCCAATATACACTGTAATGAATAACCATCCCTGTGCAAACATATACGTACACACTTTCTCTCTCTCTCTCTCTCTCTCTCTCTCTCTCTCTCTCTCTCTCTCTCTCTCTCTCTCTCTGCCTGGTAAATCGGGCTACATGGAGTGCCATATGTCTTGTGAGGTTTTTCTGGCGACTCGCGGAGTGTGCAAATCTGCGAAGGACTACAGACTCGCTTAGCGGAGCCGAAATTTATAGCTCATCGCCCATCACGAATTGTACCTCGTTTTTCGTTTCCTCGTTACCTGCTTGTATATAGTATGTGACCTAGTGGCTTGGAAATGCAAATCGCTCTGTTATTTCTGACCTCTCAATTTGTGGTTTGTATAGTGGTTTTTTTCCCCCTTCTTCTCCTCCCTATTCATATATTCAATAGTTTCCGTGAGATGATGATGATAATGGAATTTTGATAATAAAAGCAATAAATGGTCAAACAGAGAATATGTGTATAGCTATGTGCGACTCGAAGTGCGTCATGTTCAGTTTAGAAATAAAGTGCATTCAGTCCAATGGCAAGCCTTTGTCTTGATGACGAGTCTGTGTTGGGTTGTGCTTGTTAAAGACGTGGGTTTGTGCATGTTAATTATGTGTTTCTCTGTGGGTATGAGTGTTTTCATGATGTGTCGTTGTGTGGGGTTTTATGCATGATTATGACGAGTCCTTGTGTTGGTTAATGCATGTTGATGACACAGTGACTGTGTGGGTCAGTGCAGACTAATGACGTGTCCTCGTGTTGGTTAATGCTTCTTGGTGACGCAGTGATTGTGTGCATGTGGGTCAATGCTGATTATCGGCATGTACGTGTGTTGGTTTATGTACGTTGATAAAACAGTGATTGTGTGGGTCAATGCAGATTAATGGCATGTACGTGTGTTGGTTTATGTACGTTGATGACGCAGTGATTGCGTGGGGCAATGCAGACTAATGACGTGTATATGTGGGATAGTGCACGTTGTAGACGTGTTTGTATATGCATGTCAATGTCATCTTGATGCGGGCTTGAGTACGCATGCGTGGCATTATTAAGGAGAGAAAGCCAAAAATACTTTTGTGAACCCAGAAACATAACAGATTATAGACGTAGATATCTGCAGATTCCGTCCAAGCATGCTTTGGCGATGGAAGCAGAGGAGAATATTGACACATGAGAGACCTATCTGACATTCAAAAGGTAACTGCCCTTTGCCAAGCAAACAACAAATGTTCAAATGCTGCTTGCTGTGACAACTGCCTTTGGAGCCAAAAAGGCCATCAACAGCACGAAAAGTCAGTAGTGTGTGTGTGTGTGTGTGTGTATATTGTGTGTGTGTGTGTATGTGTGTGTGTATTTTACATGTGTGTGTGAGTGTGTGTGTGTGTGTCTTTATGTGTGTATGTGTGTGTGTGTGTGAGTGTTTGCGTTACATGTATGTTTGAGTGTGTGTATGTGTGTGTTTGCATGTATGTGTGTGAATGTGTATGTGTGCTTGTGTGTGTGTGTGTGTGTGTGTGTGTGTGTGTGTGTGTGTGTGTGTGTATATATATATATATATATATATATATCCTCTGCAGGGAAGTCTTGAATCTACAGACAAGAACAACAACATAAATCGACGAGAGAATTACAGGTAATAATGTATTGCCCGAAATGCTAGCAGCAGCAGAACAAAGAGACACAGACATAAGGATGAGGCATGAGCATTCAAGACGGAGTGACCTCTACACAAAATGAAGGGGAACAGGTTCAAATGTATCTTCCTTATACAAAACCCATGCATGATCGTCGATATTTCGACTGCATGTAATTCAGTACATTTGATACTCGATTTCCCACAGCAGATCGTGCTACTGGAATAGACAGGGTGTAGCTACATACACTCACTAGACAGCACAACATCTTTTTTAATGCGGGGGGGGGGGGGGGGGGGGGAAAGAGAAGGAAAAACAGTATTTGTCTTTGCCAATTAGTTCTGCCACAGTTGACTACATGTCAAGGCAACGAACACGGCGTAAATTTGGCATGAACTTTCGCACGTCGGCTGATCTTGGTAGCCTGCAACAAAGTTTGTTGCTCAGTTTGATGATATGCATTAATGTACCTAACTAATCAATATTTTTTAATCTAAACATACAGTCACATGAATTCGGCACATACAGTTCATTGCGTGATTAATTAATTCCATGATTAATCTGGTTAAAGGGAAATTGTAGTTGATGCGTGTCAAATTTTTCAGCAGAAATTCTTGTATTTTCTTTCAATTATATGATTATTTGAACGTTTGAGCGCACATTCACTTGCTACTGTGAAATCCACCAAAACATCTCTCTCTCTCTCTCTCTCTCTCTCTCTCTCTCTCTCTCTCTCTCTCTCTCTCTCTCTCTCTCTCTCTCGTGTGTGTACGAGTGTGAAACATAAGGTCTGGAAATATTTTTCCCTGGAGAAAAGTTGCGTTGCAATCAATAGACCATGCTCTGCAAGAAAGCAAAGGCCTGAAAGAGAATAAATGATGAGATTAGGTTGTCGTGGCGAAATTGGAAATGGTCGTTTTATAGGAAAGAAGCGAGACGTATAGAGCGCCCGTGCCTGTTAATGATAGGAGAAGTGAAAACGGAGACGACTGGAATCGTAGATAGATTCACCATCAAATACTTTCAGAGATATTTCCAGCAATCTGGACTTTGTCACGCTCGTCGACGGCAGAAGAATGGGAAATGGCGTAATGATGAATGCATGACATATTTCTGGAATATCTGACGCCGTACGAGAAACCGAGGCAGATGTCGAGCGACCGACTTTCATTACATCGGCCTGAGATGTCATGTTAGTGCTAAATGATATATTTTCATCTTTTTCTTTTCTCTATTACTACATGCTTTTCTTCATACTGTGTCAACGTCCTAGGCATGGATTCCACCTACAAAGTGTCTTAGTTGCATAGCTGTGTCGAGGGATGTGGCTGAGAAAACACGGGTAATGCGCACTGCATGACATCCAACGATCCTTTACAACAGCACTGTGTTCCGCAGGCGATTGCATTCGAGAGCTAGCACACATGTTTGTTTTTTATGCAATACAAGTTTCAATGAATTATTCTGGATAAGGTTAATGGATGCATAAATAGTGCAAAGCATTCTGAATGTTTTGGTGCCAATACTATTATTGTAAAATGTCTGGAGAAGGTTTCACTTGCATTTTTTAAGTAGGTGTATGCCTAATTATTTACACAACAGTTCTAAAGATTTGTTGCTTTTACCACCCATACTTACTGTCATAGGAAAAGTTCCAGTGACTCATTATGGCTAAGGTAAATGTATCTCTGAACAGTACCATGGTTGCTGAGTGCTTTGGTACAAAAACCATTGCTGAGAACATTATGGTGTAGAATTGATTAAGGTCATAAAGTTTATGAATGTTTAACTCTTTTTTTCCATTAGTTGATACACACCACCCCAAACAACTTTTTTAATATGCTTTAAAAACCTACCATATGTATATTTTTTATAAAACAAGTTGTTTTGTGAAATTCACAAAATGATATTGTATTCAGTAAAGTTAGTATTCCAGTGTAGAATTTTTGCATCCATCTGTGTCTTTGTAGAAGTGCCTTCCTCTCCATCTGCCTGCTTCCCTATACACAACTACCTGCAAATAAAACCACTCGGCCGCGCAATCTCCATCCACTTACCTAACCTACCTGAACTACCTACCTACCTGACCTACCTACCTACCTACCTTACCTACCTACCTACCTACCTACCTACCTATCCTATCTATCCTATCTATCTACCTACCTAACCTAACCTACCTACCTACCTAACCTACCTACCTTACCTACCTTACCTACCTACCTACCTACCTACCTATCCTATCTATCTACCTACCTACCTACCTACCTTACCTACTTTACCTACCTTACCTACCTTATCTACCTACCTACCTACCTACCTACCTAACCTAACCTTACCTAACCTAACCTACCTACCTACCTACCTACCTACCTACCTACCTACCTACCTACCTAACCTAACCTTACCTAACCTAACCTACCTACCTACCTACCTACCTACCTAACCTACCTAACCTACCTACCTACCTACCTAACCGACCTACCTAACCTACCTACCTACCTACCCACCTACATGCCTACTCACATATCCATCCTCTATTTTACCTGCTTGCCTGCCTGCCTACCTGCCTGCCTTTCTACCTGCCTGCCTAACTACCTACTCATTCCCTATACCATCTCTCTCCTACATAGCGACCTACCTATCCACCTATCTATTTACCTACATACCTACTCACCTACCTGCCCACCTACCGGCGTGCCTACCTATTTACCTGCTTGCCTTCTTACCGACCTACCTGACCACTTCTCTGCTTACCTACTACCTATACCTACCCATCTAACTGCTTACACGTGTGTTGGTCTCTGTCCATCTGTCTGAGGGTCGAACTTGTCATTCGTTCGTCCGCTCGCTCTTCCATCCGTGTGTCCTTCCACATGCCTGTCCTTTATCCGTCTGCCCTTCCATCCGTCTGTTCTTTTATCCGTCTGCCTTAATATTCGTCTTTCCTAACATCTGTCTGTCCTTCCATCCGTCTGTCTTTCCATTCGTCTGTCCTTCCATCAATCTGTTCTCATATTCGTCTGTCCTAACATCCGCGTTTCCCAACACCCGTCTGTCCATACATCCGCCTTTCCTAACACCCGTCTGTCTTAACATCAGCCCGTTTGCCCAACCGTAGGTACTTCGCACACTCGTGTCGTTTGTCTGGCGTCATATCTATCACAGTGTTGGCTGGTTTGCGATCGTGCCGGGACTGCGCACGAGA
>JAWQFJ010014708.1:0-7500 GCA_034096865.1 Theodoxus fluviatilis | reverse complement strand
AAGTTCGAAGTGGATGTCGGTGATCATGCTCTTTGAGGTGCGGTGAATACTTCGACGAAGCCACGTCCTGACTGGCTGGTCAGAGAGTAATTTCGAGCTTAAAGGTTTGTTACTTTCTGTAACACAAGTAAACATATGCTGTCTGCAAATTGTGTCACTTTTTATTCTCTTTAATTTTCTGTTTCTTTTTGTCTAGGGTTGAGGGTGGGTGGAGGGGGGTGGGGTGGGTGGGGTGGGGGGTTGGGGGGGGGGGGGGGGGTTGTTGGGCATGCAAAACGCTTAATTTTAGAATTACTTACATAAATACAATGAAACCGTAACCAAATAAAAATATCAATTTCTCAAAGCTAAATGTAGATTGCAGCAGTGGCTCACTTTAATTTCTATATTATTTAGATCAACATTTGGGACAAAACAACTTAGCCAATATCGGGTCACTGAGGTACATTATACTACATGTTTTATTGTGTAGTTCAGCAGTTCCGACAGGGATTTTGCGTTTCACTACAGACTCCATTTCGGCCAATTCCTGTGCAGCAACAGTCCCCGAACACAAGTTCGCGTAAGTCCACTTCTGCCTATTCGCATGCAACAGTCCCCAAACACAAGTTCGCGTAAGTCCACTTCTGCCTATTCGCATGCAACAGTCCCCGAACACAAAATCGGATGTCCACTTCGGTTTTCATTCACATCCGGTACTGCGCTCGATTAACACACACCCTACAAGTCTCATTTCGCTCTCCAATGCATCCAAGTATGAATATGTTTTCCCACCCTCACCACCCCGATGTACTGCTCTATCCAATTACATTGTCTTTATTTCTCTCTCTCTCTTTCTCTCTCTCTTTCTCTTTCTTTCTCTCTCTCTTTCTCTTTTCTCTTTCTTTCTCTCTCTTTCTCTCTCTCTCTTTCTCTCTCTCTTTCTCTCTCTCTTTCTCTCTTTCTTTCTTTCTCTATCTCTTTCTTTCTCTTTTCTCATTCTCTCTCTCTCTCTCTCTCCCTCTCTCTTTCTTTCTCTTTTCTCTCTCTCTCTCTCCCTCTCTCTCTCTCTCTCTTTCTCTTTTCTCTTTCTTTCTCTCTCTCTCCCTCTCTCTCTCTCTCTCTCTCTCTCTCTCAAATGTGCGGTTTCACAAAATTGTAAAGATGGGAAGCTCTGTTAAGTTGGCTAACATTAGACTCACTTTTTTAATGGGTCAGATAGATCTACAAAGACGAGCATAACATATTAATTAAAACCACGAATGAAAATGGACCGGCACGAAAACTTCTGGTAAATTATCATGTTCGGGGGTTCGATTTGCATTTGACACTGCAGTCTAAAGAAAACAGAAAAAGAAAATCTAACATATGTAAGTGCACGATATTTTTGTGCATTCTTTGCTGATTTGTTTTCATTGTCATTCATGCATGCGAATACCTGCGGTGAATTATGTTTCCATGATTCAACTGCGTAATTAAGGCCAGCAAGGCGGTAGTATTCAAACATGAAATCTGAATGGACTGACAATGACGTAAACGCAATGTTCATGTGTGGTCCGTGTGTTGCCATAAATACGAGAATGAGAAAATGTACGACAATACTAGCGACGTCTTTGTTATGCAAATGAGCATAAAAACGTTAATGTAAAGGAATATGAAAAGGAGGAAAAAGGTATGTTAAGAAATAGGAAACTCTTTAGAAATGATTATTTGAAACTTGAACTTTTTTCTAGATACGCATGTGCTTAACAGTGACACGCTGGTTTGTCTGTATGGTTGATCATGGTGAGAGCGCAGCTGTGATATTTAGCGGCAGAACTAAAGGGCGCGTTTGTTAGGCTACAAATCTCGAGATTCTCCCTGAATGGCTAGTCGAGGGCGAGTGAGACGCTCCTACAGCTAGAAAAACGACCAATCATCACACAAGGCGGAAGAACATGGCTGCGTCCTGGCACCTGAGTCGGTGAGGTAGTTGCCAATAGGCGAAATAACTGATGATACAGATATCACATCAGTTTTTCACTTGATAGAACACACCATGGTGTCATATTGAATGGCACGGGAACTTTTTCAACGAAAAAAAGCAATCCGGGTTCAACTGTAGAAAATTCTGTCCAAAATATTAGGCCTTGATTCAAGGGAAATAATTCATAGAGCGTACGTATACGGTGTTGCGTGTTTGCAAGCGATAAAAAAGTGTTTGGCAGTGTATGTCCAGAAATAACCTATAAACCTACTCCTCTATATATACAAATGAACACTCGAACAGCAAATTATTCCGTGTACGTACACTTTTCCATTCTCGGACCCTGAGAAGCACATTACAGGCACTGTTCTCTCCGAACACCAGCCGAACTCGCACTGTCTCCGCCATTTTGGCTCATCCGGGTCACTGAAGCGGGAAGGATCGAGGGAGCTCCGGACCTTCCTCGGCTTTCCGCCTTCACGGCGAGTGCGTCCTTATGAGCGAGAAACGTAGGCAACGCCTAGCCCTCGTGATTCTATCGAGATTTTGGGCCGAACAAACACGCCCCTTATGAGCGAGGAACATATAGGAAACGCCTAGCCCTCCTGATTCTTTCCAGATTTTGGCCCAAACAAACGCGCCCAAAATGTCTACGCTAAGAAACAATTTATCAAAAGCGGCACCGTCTGGGTTACAAATGTTTCTGTAACAATAGCGATGACACCGCCAATAACGAAGTCGACGACAATAACTACAAATACAAAAGCGACATAACATTGTATGCCAATGCAGCTGTGATCGCCGACAACAGAAAGGAGAAATAAAAAGAACAGAACACACAGGAAGCACGGACGCCATCTTGCTCTCACTTGCAAACGATGCACCAGGGCCGCGTTGCATAAACGCTAGGAACCTGCGAGGCAAAAGCCGATGTCAACATGAGTCAAGAATCGCATACCTCCCTCATCAACTGGTATGCTGTGGTCTTTGTATTTTCGGGGCCTGCTCCATTAGCACCCGCACAGTCAGCCCCAAGCAGCATTTACATTGCCTTTACGTCTGCTTTCACCTTGTTGGCACATGTTAACACCGGCCTATTTCTGGCAGGATTCTAGCGTAAGCAACGCGCCCCTGAGGTGGGTTCTCCGGGATTACGGGTGTCCAGTCCAAAACAATCCAAAGCAATCCAAACAATCTAAAACAATCCAAAGCAATCCAAATAATCTAAAACAATCCAAATAACCTAAAACAATCGAAAGGAATCCAACAATCCAAAGCAATCCAAAGCAACCCAAAGCAAGCCAGAAGACGTTTCCGTACTTTAAAAAGTGATTACTGTAAACATACGCAAAGTCCAATCAGTCAATTCTGGCAATAAAGCTGTTTCCAAAACCACACACTGTTGGCTTTTTCGTTCCAATGTTGATACCGTCTCCTGTATGATTATAGCGATTACTTTAAAATAATACCGGAAACGTCCTTTGGATTGCTTCGGATTGCTTTGGATTGCATCGGATTGCTTTGAGATGGTTCGGATTGCTTTGGATTGCTTTGGATTGCTTCGGATTGCTTTGGATTGCTTTGGATTGCTTTGGATTGCTTTGGATTGCCTTGGATTGCCTTGGATTGCTTTGGGTTGCTTTGGATTGCTTTGGATTGCTTTGGGTTGCTTTGGATTGCCTTGGATTGCCTTGGATTGCTTTGGATTGCTTTGGGTTGCTTTGGATTGCCTTGGATTGCCTTGGATTGCCTTGGATTGCTTTGGGTTGCTTTGGATTGTCTTGGATTGCCTTGGATTGCTTTGGATTGCCTTGGATTGCTTTGGATTGCTTTGGATTGCCTTGGATTGCTTTGGATTGCTTTGGGTTGCTTTGGATAGCCTTGGATTGCCTTGGATTACCTTGGATTGCTTTGGATTGCTTTGGGTTGCTTTGGATTGCCTTGGATTGCTTTGGATTGCTTTGAATTGCTTTGGATTGTCTTGGATTGCCTTGGATTGCTTTGGGTTGCTTTGGGTTGCTTTGGATTGCTTTGGATGTCTTTCGATTGCTTTGGATTGCTTTGGATTGCTTTGGGTTGCTTTGGATTGCTTTGAATGTCTTGCGATTGCTTTGGATTGCTTTGGATTACTTTGGATTAATTTGGATTACTTTGGATTTCTTTGAATTGCTTTGAATTGCTTTAGATTTCTTATCCATTGTCTAGGAAACCCGCTTCCGATTATACTCAGACAGGAAAAACAAGGGACACCATGATCGGCGATATGTTTGTTCCCTCATTTCTCACTCTATATATTCAAGCAATGTTTTCCTCCGATTGTCTTCAGAACTCTTCTCAATAGGTCTTTGTTCTTAACAAATGTACGTGTGTTTTGTTTGAGTATGTATTCTGCATGGACAAAAGACGATAGTGATATAGTATAGTACGTTAGTACACCACACACACTAGTTATATCTTCACAAATGTACATTATGTTTAGATGTGCACTGTATGTCGCATTAAAAAGGAACAGGACTAAACCAATGCAATGCAGAAGTTTTCATATCATTGTAATGTAAATGTATTGGCGATAAGTTTTACTGTCTTTTGTCTCCTAAAGGCCGTCACACACGAGGCGATTTTACCCTGGCAATCTCGCAAGCTTCATTGTGGCTGCCAATCACAGCTGGCAACAAAGGAGCAAAGGCGTCAGTAGCGCTCTGCCATTGGGAGGTATTGTTGTCAGTCCGTGTGCAGCGCGTGGACTTGCCCCGTGTGTGAAGGCCTTGAGCACTCCAGACACCTGTATAGACGTTATTCACGCAGCGGCCATTTTGAAATCAAAAACGAGACTAAGTCCGCAAATTTAATGGCGTCCAGCGTCTATAGCGAAACCGAAGGCTCCATCATCACATAGACACTGCTGTGTTCCTTATTGCGAGAACGATGATCGATATGACGAGAACTCCAGACTGTCCTTTTTCAAATTCCCCACAGACAAGAAGCAGAAGAAACTATGGATCTGGAAGATTCGGCGTGATCCTGGCAAAAAATTCAAGGCAACAAGAGCTTAGATTTAGGTCTTGTAAAAGCAAGAAAAAAGTTAAATCATCTAACCAGAACATTCAAGATCTTCATAAAAACACCATATCTGTCATATCTTTTCATCAACTCAACTACACTTCTTACGAAATAAAGTCATTTCTACAACTTGAGATACGAATAAAAGCGACAAGGCTTCAGATAGTGCCTCACGAGGAGCGCACATGTTTGTGATGTAAAACGTGACCTTCATTACAGTATTACACTACGAGTGATCTTATCCGATACCAGTTGATGTTTTACCCCTCTGCTAAGATTATAATACAACCTTAGGAATATTTGTGTTGGACCTTTTACTGGTGAACGTATTTCATAGCATCAGACAATACTAGCATTGTACACGATGTCAACAGCAGGCAGGTTCGAGGACAACAATGTATTTATAATCTATCCTGGTGCCGCTGAGGTCCGCGCGTCAGCTATAAATAGAAGTGCGCGAAGCTTGGATTTGTAAAATGTATTTCACGACCTATTGACGCAATCAACATACAGCTTTGATAAATTAAGACAGCCCATGGTTATATTAGCGTTATAAATTAACATATAGGCTTACTGACCTTATTTCAAGAAACACCATTCATAATGATCAACACTACGAACCAAGCAGACGAACACGATCGAACCGTAGCCACTACGCCAGCAGACGATCGAGATAACTAAATGTTTCATGTAAAACTCGAATGAGTTGTATTATAATCTTAGCAGAGGGGTAAAACATCAACTGGTATCGGATAAGATCACTCGAAGTGTAATACTGTAATGAAGGTCACGTTTTACATCACAAACATGTGCGCTCCTCGTGAGGCACTATCTGAAGCCTTGTCGCTTTTATTCGTATCTCAAGTTGTAGAAATGACTTTATTTCGTAAGAAGTGTAGTTGAGTTGATGAAAAGATATGACAAATATGGTGTTTTTATGAGGATCTTGAATGTTCTGGTTAGATGATTTAACTTTTTTCTTGCTTTTACAAGACCTAAATCTAAGCTCTTGTTGCCTTGAATTTTTTTGCCAGGATCACGCCGAATCTTCCAGATCCATAGTTTCTTCTGCTTCTTGTCTGTGGGGAATTTGAAAAAGGACAGTCTGGAGTTCTCGTCATATCGATCATCGTTCTCGCAATAAGGAACACAGCAGTGTCTATGTGATGATGAAGCCTTCGGTTTCGCCATAGACGCTTGACGCCATTAAATTTGCGGACTTAGTCTTGTTTTCGATTTCAAAATGGCCGCTGCGTGAATAACGTCTATTGGGTCCAGGACGCCGCACATCGTGTAGCGAAAGGAGAATGAATTCTTCATGCCGGTGGCGAGCTATTGCTTTCCCAGCGGTCCGCGTGTATGCCAGTGGTTATGGAAAAATCACTCTTGATGAAACATTCACGCTGTTCTCCTACTTGGCCGTGCCCAAGGTCGCCCTCCTCCTCCTCCTCCTCCTGGTTCTCCTCCTTCTGCTCCCCCTGCTCCTCCTCCTGCTACTCCTGCTCCTCCTCCTCGTGCTATTCCTGCTCCACCTCCTGCTCCTCTTCCTGCTCCTCCTTCTGCTCCTCCTCCTCCTGCTGCCCCTGCTCCTTCACCTGCCCATGCTCCTCCTCCTGTTCCTCCTCCTGCTACTCCTGTTCCTCCTCGTCGTGATACTCCTGCTCCACCTCCTGCTCCACCTCCTGCTCCTCCTCCTCGTGCTACTCCTGCTCCACCTCCTCCTCCTCCTCCTGCTGCTCCTCCTGCTCCTCCTCCTCCTCCTGCTGCCCCTGCTCCTCCTCCTACTCCTGCTCCACCTCCTGCTCCTCCTCCTGCTACTCCTGCTCTTCTTCCTGCTCCTCCTCCTCGTGCTACTCCTGCTCCACCTCCTGCTCCATCTCCTACTACTCCAGCCCCTCTTCCTCCTCCTCCTTCTCCTGCTCCCCCTGCTTCTCCTCCTGCTCCTATTCCTCTCTTCTTCCTCCTCCTCCTCCTACTCCTGCTCCTCTTCTTCCTGCTCCACCTGCTCCTCCTCCTCACTCAAGTCTTGGCAGACAGAGCTACCGGCAAACCTGCTCGAAGAACAGAATCCACCCCATCCATCTTTCTGTACTGCAGAACATCGCCCTGACATTTAGGATTTCGCCCTCACCCTCTGCTAAACCTCCCCTAGCCACTCTCCTTGACCCCTCCTCCTATTTTTCTCTTCACCCCCATCTCTCCACCCATCCCCACCTCCGTTCCTCCACTCCACACCGTTCCACAAATTCTTTCTGCCGGCTTACACAGTCGAGGCGTGAAAGCCAGATAGAAATTTTTTTACCTACAATTCCGTCGCAGTCTTATTAAGCCCTCTGCCCCGCCACCCACCCCCCCCCCCCCCCGCCCCCGAGCCCCCCCCCCCCCCCACCCCCACCCCCCCACCCCCCCCCCCAACCCCACCCCTCACCCCCCCCCCCCCCCCCCCCCCCCCCCCCCCACCCCCCACCCACCCCCCCCCCCCCCCCCCCCCCCCC
>JAWQFJ010014705.1:5000-7500 GCA_034096865.1 Theodoxus fluviatilis | reverse complement strand
GCCACAGTATGGTCGTGTGCTGGACTGTCTGCCTGCAGCACTGGGAACGGAGGTAGGCTGCAGTACCAATATGGCCACAGTATGGCCGTGTGCTGGACTGTCTTTGCCTGCAGCACTGGGAACGGAGGTAGGCTGCAGTACCAATATGGCCACAGTATGGCCGTGTGCTGGACTGTCTTTGCCTGCAGCACTGGGAACGGAGGTAGGCTGCAGTACCAATATGGCCACAGACAACCCCTCCGTCCAACCAAAGTTCCTGATCCATGTGTATTGAAACGGTCCAGAAAATGAGCTTGGACATTTTCTCTTTTAAGTTCATCACAGATATACACACCAGCCCCTTCCCCCACCCCCAGCCTTGTACTCAGCGGTGTTTCACCCAGTGCTGATACTCGCGATGGCATGCTTTTTTGTTGTGGATTATTAAAAAATCTCATAACTGTACTTGTCCAGGCAGGACATGTGCCGAACCTAATGCGTCCGATGTTTTTGTTTGGTCGTTTTCCGTAGTTACGTCATAATCATGACATGGCCTCACTTCATTAACGTAGTCATCGGCTGTTTCAGTGTCTGACGAGAATGTGTTATTTTCATGTTTCAGTTTTATTGTCTCATCTGAGATGTATAGACTTTTTTACATTCCAGTCTGGCGTTCCCGTTAATATAAATTAACTTGCTGAGCAAAAATGACAAGTAAGATCATTAAACAGTTTTACAAGCGATTTCCGTATCATGTACTTTTATTTGCGCGTGAACGGTGGTGCTTGTAACGTACAGTGAACAAAACATATTAATTTCTTCTCTGTTCAAGTAATAATCTAACAGTTTCAGATGAATGTATAACGTTTGAATCGCATCCACTGATGGGATTTCCCATTCTGCAACAGAGAATGCGTGTGTTGCAGGGTTTGTGCACTCTGCAACAGAGAATGCGTGTGTTGCAGGGTTTGCTAACTCTGCAACAGAGAATGCGTGTGTTGCAGGGTTTGTGCACTCTGCAACAGAGAATGCGTGTGTTGCAAGGTTTGCTAACTCTGCAACAGAGAATGCGTGTGTTGCAGGGTTTGTGCACTCCATCCTGAGCTGGGAAGGCTGGCTGCCCTTTTCCCGACTTAGCTACGGGGCCTACCTGCTCCACATCATGGTCATCTCGTTTGAAAGCGTCCACGCTCGAGCTCTTCTCCACTACACGCCCTTTGAGTGGGTCAGTGGCTCCCCCATCCCCTTTCCACGTGTCGGTCACACAGGCAGGGCGATGAGTCTTTTGAATATGTCGTCACGTGCGGTAACGATATTTTTACCTTTTCACTTGTATTTTACCAGATTCTTTATTTACAATAATCATTTGCAATTGCTGTGTACTTATAGCAGTTGTATCGATAAAACATGTAGGTCTACTGCAAGAGTCTGCCTTCGGTTCTGACAAGTTAAAGGAATCCCACATCGAATATGAATTATTACTGCAGCTGAGCAATACGTCAGGTTTTTTTTACATAAAGGGACTCGGTGTTTTGCACCTTACGAACGTTTCAGTCTTTGTCTTGACGTATGACTTGAAGACCTGCAACAGTCTGTGTAAAAGAGGCCGTCTGCCTCGACCCTGGCAGCCCCAGCTCCCCGAGGACAGCGTGCGATGTTACCTGCCTTCCATCTACAGCCGCCTCAATCAGTCACAAGGCCTTGGCAAGCGCTCATGTCGCGTGACATGCTTGACCTCTCACCCCGTCTCCATGGCGATAGAGGCAAGCAAACGCTTGCCGAGCTCCGATTTGGGCCATAAAACTTGTCAGATGACATGTTCAGTTTTGTCAGTGCCAACAGTCTATGATAACCTCTCTATGCCCATTTCAGTTCCAACGGTTCCTGGGAATGGCGGCCTTCTCCTATCTGTTCAGTCTGATCCTGGCCATTCTGGTGGAGGCGCCGTGTCTCGCCCTGGAGAAAACCTTGCTCCACAAAGGGCGCTCCAAGACTGCCAGTAAAGGCTCTGAAGAACGTGCATGGCCTCCCAAACCGGTCGACAAGACCATCGGTCCATACAAGCTTTTTCAATGAACGATTTAAACAGTTGATGAGGTTCTAAAATTGTTCGAGAGACATGTCCCCAGAGTTAATGAGGTAAACTGTGGCAAAATACAATTGCCACGAGAAAAATGTGTAATTTAACAAGTAGATCGTGGTTCCTGCAGTGCTGAACCCTTTTCAATGCTACAAACATAGGAAAGCCTCGTTCTCATCTTGCAAATAAAGTTTTAAAAATTTCCTTTGACCAATCTATTATTGCTTTATTAAAATGATACGAGGGAAAGTTTTTTTAAACGTGATTTTATGTTGAGTATTTCTTAATGATTTGTGTGAAAGACACGAGCCTTATTTACTGGATTAAACTTTGAAAATAAGCCTATCCCAATGCGGTTGGTGTTTACGAAGAAATATTTCTTTGATGTCACACTTGTCATTTATTCTGCATTTCATACCCTGCTATATAAATTGTAGAAAT
>JAWQFJ010014701.1:7500-12500 GCA_034096865.1 Theodoxus fluviatilis | reverse complement strand
GAAAACGCGTTAGAAGACAGAGCTAACTACACTTACTTTTGGATTCGGAGTAGAAAAGGCAGAGAAAAGGCTGGGTTTGTGGCGGCAGTAGACCGTGGTGCTGATTTCTGGGCATGCACGACTCCCAGGTGTCGAAGGATAAATTTCATCGGCTGATGATGAAGTCAACATAAGTGATCCATTCTGAACACAGAGATGTAATCTCAGCCGCGCCGAATGGAAATGATCTTGAGGTAGGGAGATGACTTTTACCATCGCCAACAGAGACACGATCGACTTCCACACTCAAGCGTCCAGACCGCAAAATCCATGACAAGACGGTAGTCGCCGACCCATTGTGTGTTGTCAGCCTCTGTGTCTCTCTCCGTAGACAGCAAGAGGAGGATGACCCGGCTGTAACATCAGAACAAGACGGTAGTCGCCGACCCATTGTGTGTTGTCAGCCTCCGTGTCTCTCTCCAAGGACAGCAAGAGAAGGATGACACGGCTGTAACATCAGAACAAGACGGTAGTCGCCGACCCATTGTGTGTTGTCAGCCTCCGTGTCTCTCTCCATGGACAGCAAGAGGAGGATGACACGGCTGTATCAGCAGGACAGACACTGCCGGGCGTGTTGATCTCATTTGCTTCTGCAAATTGTCTTAGTCACGTGGCCACAAAACGTCCGTGGTACGTCTGTCGAGGAGGAAGCACGTCCAAACAGTTTGGGAATTCTATTTTTCTCGCTTTGGAAGAATGCGGTTCGTGTATTTGTCGTCTTCCATTTTTGTCAGTATATTTCAGTGAACGAACGTATAGCGTTTTGTACTATTTGTATAAATTTCTTTTGCACTAGATTGGTTACTTGTTATAATTGTGCACTTCGATGCATTTTCGCACCCAATGTAGAAACATCCACTCAGTAAAGGTTGAAAGAGTTTACATTGATTCACTGAACACAAATAAGGTGTTAAATGCTCTTTTGTAGTTTCCTTTGATTCAGCATTGAGCTAATCGAATGCAGGACTCACATCGACAAGGAAACAGTCTTCTGGCTGTAGATCGATAACGTCACTCCCTAGAGCTTGAAACTCCATAACCGGAAGCGGGGGCTTGTCCGATGAATTCGATTGGCTGTTGACGAGGTTACTGAAGATTTGCCTGAATTTTGCAAGATCGATTGCTGGAGGAGATTGGGTGCCATAGTTCTGTCTCTGCTGTGGATGCTTTGAGTGCTGTCTTCCGACCGAATTCCCTTATGTAGGCATTTTTGTCCTCATGCGCCCGACAGTGACTTTAATTGAATTTAAAATTAGCACTTTTTATTTCGTCGTACACTCTATTTTCCTGTCTCTGTTGCAAAACTTCTAGTTTTAGACTATGACGAAGAAATGTGCCTCGACCTGTGCGTTTTGCTGGTGCGTTCCGTCCCGAGCACGAAAACCTAAAGCACATGCACTGATGACAAAATCAGTATGCATAACTTTGGCGCGTTCATCCGCAGCCTGGTTGCATGTTCCCCAGGGATTGGGGATGGTGTTTGATGATAAAAAGAGGCAGCCCGATGACCAGGAGGTAAATGGATACGGTTTGTCAATGTGTTTAGAAGTCGCAATATAAAAGAGAGCACATTTACCTTTACAAATGCATACGTGTAGGGTCAAGTATTTTTGCATACAAATAGCAAGCAAGCAAGCGAGCGAGCGAGCAAGCGAGCGAGAGAGAGAGAGAGAGAGAGAGAGAGAGAGAGAGAGAGAGAGAGAGATATTGATTGATTGATTGATTGATTTTATTGTTTAGGCCACCGGCCCATCACAACAATACATACATGTACATGACTTGCTTCTTTTTGAGGAGCCAGTATACTTGAGCCACAATTGGAAACAAGGCATACAATCCAAGTGAACACATTGGCTAGTACATATCAGTGACAATCAAACAATGGAAACAGTATAAATATAGTATTAACGTACATTCTTTCATCATAACATTATTGTTCATGGTCTTGTTCTAAACTAGCAAGAAATTGGTCTCGTAATCGAAAGGCATAATAAAGATACATTGCTACCTTGCGTGTTTTCATGTATCCACGTCCATCTATCAAAAAGGTGGCATCAGCAGCTTCTGGACATTTGATGTATTCATTTATGTATTTATTACGTAGATCATTATACAAAGGACAATAAAATAGAAAATGTTTCTCATTCTCAATCTCACCACAAAGGAGGCAATGTTGGTCTATATTGTGGCTGCGCATAGATTGTTTGTTACCAGGTAAATCATTCACTCCAAATCTAAACCGGATAAATACATCTCTGAATTTTTAATCTCAATGTATTCTAAGTATTTTTCACTTTCTAAGGTTCTTTTGAAGGATCGATACATTCTGAATCTTTCACTTTCACGAATTTTGCTGTTCCAGCTCTGCCTATAGCAATCTTGCAGCCTATTTTTCAAGTTTACAAGAAAACTTCTCTCAGTAGTAGTGCCTCCATTTCTCCAGATATACGCATAGCCGGCCTTGCATATTACATTTGCAACTAACTTTGCCCAGTTTCGATCATCTGGGATCTTTGTGTTAGACAACATGAGGTATGCTTGCCTGGGTAGCCTATCATCGGTCATTTTAGTAAGTTTTAACCAGTACTTTATTGCTCTCATTGTACTGTTTATGGCAAGTGGAAACCTTCCTGTTTCTCCATAAACCAAACTGTTAGGTGTTCTATAGTCCACATTTAAAAAGCGTTTACAAGCAAACAGGTGAGCTTTTTCTACACTTTTATGTTCCTCAAGACCCCATAGCTCTGCCGCGTATAGTAGGGAAGACTGGACCTGTGCGTCATAGAGACGGAAAAATATTCTAGGTTTCATATTCTTAAGGCTCCACATCATTTTAAACAGATGCATTGTTTTTTGTTTTGCTGCAGTAGCCAAGCTGTCTAAAGATACTGTTGTTGAGAGTCTAGTAGAAAACGTATAACCCAGATATTTATAATTATTCACTACATCAAGTTGTTTTCCATTTAAGAACCATTTTTCACCTTGTGCTAGGTGCCCTCCTCTCCGGAAAACCATGACTTTGGTCTTATCTGTATTGATTTCCAGAGCAATTCGTTTAGACGCACACGCAAGGTTGTCTATTTGAGTCTGAAGTCCTGCTGGTGTGGTAGACAAAAGTGCCACATCATCCGCAAAGATTAGAAAGTAAAACTCTGCCTTTCCAGCTACCATTTGAACACCATGTTTACCATTTTTACGGAGATAATCTGCAACTTGGTTAATGTAGAGAGAAAATAGTATTGGAGACTCTAAGGCACCTTGTTTTGTTCCAATGGGGCAATCGATTAACTCTGAGATGACGCCCTTACACCTGACACAGGCTTTTACTTGGGCGTACATAGCTTTTAGCATACCAAGGAATTTTGAGGAAACATTTGCTTGTGCAAGTGCACGCCAAAGGATCTGACGGTCAACAGAATCGAAGGCTTTTTTATAATCTATAAATGCTACATATAGTTTCCTCTGCCCCCTCCATACACATGTCTGGTTATCATGCAGTGGAGTGTAAAAATATGGTCGATAGTTGAATACCCTGTCCGAAAACCAGCCTGTTCCATACAGATTTTCCCTTTCTATTCAGCCCATGTGTGCAGTCGCTTAGTTAGCAGAGAGAGAAAGAGAGAGAGAGAGAGAGAGAGAGAGAGAGAGAGAGAGAGAGAGAGAGAGAGAGAGAGAGAGAGAGTCAGACAGTCAGACGGACAGACAGACAGACAGACAGTCAGACAGAACGACAGACAGACACACACACACACACACACACACACACACACACACACACACAACAACAACAGACAGACAGGCAAGCACACATACACACACAGACGGACGAACAGACAGACAGACAGACAGACAGACAGACAGACAGACAGACAGACAGACAGACAGACAGACAGACAGACAGACGGACGCACGGACAGACGGACGGACGGACGGACAGAATGAGAGAGAGAGAGAGAGAGAGAGAGAGAGAGAAGAGACAGACAGACAGACAGACAGACACACACACACACACACACACACACACACACACCAGACAGACAGACAGACAACAGACAGGCAAGCACACATACTCACACAGACGGACGGACGGACGGAGGGGGTTGTGGAAGAGGTTTGGTAGGTGGACGGGTGAGGGGGGGCTCACTCAAGTAATCACACACATATAGACAGGCAGCAAAGCTGGGAGACAGATGGAGAGTCATGTTTACTTAGACACGTAAGCGTTTTGCCTCCAATGCGTGGACAAGAGTGCGAGCATGTACATGTATGGTCCCATTCTATTGCCACACGCGACTTTGAGAGTTTCCATTCTCTCCTGACGGAGGAATGGCCAGCCAGAAGAGAAAAAAAGACTTTGGAAATTGGTCCTTGGTCCCAGCTAATGCAGGAGGTGCAGGCCCGTGGATATATATCGGGGTTTAATATCAGGTGTACATGAAGGTAGGAATAAATCAACTCTCCAAGACAAATGGCGATCACACAGGTAAGCAATTCTCTCCACATTGTAATGATTGGTCGCAGAGTGAGTAGGAGGAAGAGTGAATAGGAGGAAGAGTGAGTAGAACAGTTAAGCAATTCTCTCCACATTGTAATGATTGGTCGCAGAGTGAGTAGGAGGAAGAGTGAGTAGGAGGAAGAGTGAGCAGGAGGAAGAGTGAGCAGGAGGAAGAGTGAGCAGGAGGAAGAGTGAGCAGGAGGAAGAGTGAGCAGGAGGAAGAGTGAGCAGGAGGATGAGTGAGCAGGAGGAAGAGTGAGTAGGAGGAAGAGTGAGCAGGAGGAAGAGTGAGCAGGAGGAAGAGTGAGCAGGAGGAAGAGTGAGCAGGAGGAAGAGTGAGTAGGAGGAAGAGTGAGCAGGAGGAAGAGTGAGGTCGAGGAAGAGTGAGGAGGAGGAAGAGTGAGGAGGAGGAAGAGTGAGGAGGAGGAAGAGTGAGGAGGAGGAAGAGTGAGGAGGAGGAAGAGTG
>JAWQFJ010014701.1:0-2500 GCA_034096865.1 Theodoxus fluviatilis | reverse complement strand
GGAGGAGAAAGAAGAAGGAGGAAGAAGCAGGAGGAGGAGGAAGCAGGAGAAGGAGGAAGAAGGAGGAAGGAGGAAGCAGGAGGAGAAAGAGGGAGGAGAAAGAGGGAAGAGAAAGAGGGAGGAGACAGAGGGAGGAGAAAGAAGAAGGAGGAAGAAGGAGGAAGGAGGAAGAAGTAGGAAGGAGGAGGAATGAAGAAGGAGGAAGAAGAAGTAAAGAAGAAGGAGGAGGAAGGAAGAAGGGGGTGGAAGAAGGAAGAAGGAGAAAGGAGGAAGAAGGAAGGAGGAGGAGGAAGAATGAAGGAGGAAGGAGGAAGAAGAAGGAAGGAGAAAAGAGGAAGGCGGAAGGAGGAAGAAGGAAGGAGGATGAAGGAAAGAGGAAGAAGGAAGGAGGAAAAAGGAAGGAGGAAAAAGGAAGAAGGAAGAAGGAAGGAGGAGGAATAAGGAGGAAGGAGGAGGAAGGAGGAGGAAGGAAGAGGAAGGAGGAGGAAGGAGGAGGAAGGAGGAGGAAGGTGAAGGAAGGAGTAAGAAAGGAAGAAGAAGGAGGAGGAAGGAGGGAGGAAGGAAGAAGAAGGAGGAGGAAGGAATAGGAAGGAGGAAAGAGGAAGGAGGAGGAAGGAGGAAGAAGGAGGACTGAGGAGGAAGGAGAAGGAAGGAGGAGGAACGAGGAGGAACGAGGAGGAACGAGGAGGAACGAGGAGGAACGAGGAAGGAGGAGGAAGGAGGAGGAAAGAGGAGGAAGGAGGAGTGTCAAGGGTCACTATGATGGTAACTTGAAAAGTGACCCTTGGCAGTAAAAGACCCAGAAGGGAATTTCGAACCCCTGGGCTATTTAGAGGCAAAGAACTTGAGACAACAAGAAGCGTCACTCTAGTATCTTGTATAGTAAAAAAAGCAGGACGAGATTTTGCTTACGTCACAGATATTTTTTACGTCGCAGTCACTCACGAGTAAATAGGCAATCATAGAGCGTCCTTCAGGAATTCCGGTTAAGAATACTCTTCTATGTAATGAGGGTGCGCGCGCATCACGCATCACGATCACGATGTATGGAATCGAAATTGGGTCACATTTCACAAAATAGCCGTCTGACGATTAAATAACCATACATTTAGCATCAGACTTTCCATTTACCCATAAAATAAGGCAAGCATCGCATAACTTGATGTTTTGATTAACTAGTAAGGAAAATCGAGCAATTTAAAACGTGAAGCGTGACATCTTTTGGGTCGCCGTAGTCGAAGCAGTTGGTCGACTAAACTACGCCTGAAATGTTTACTGTTTGTCAGTCAAGCCATTTAATTTTACAAATCAGCAGTTGAAACGACATGGTATCATTTTCTTGTGATTACAGTAACGTTAGGACAACGGAAGAATGCAAAAATACTCACCGACAAGGAGTCTGGCAAAACGTCCGTTTTCAAGGAATACGTTCCGGCGAAACTTGTGAATTACCATATCGCAGAAACCGGATGTCACGTGACAGCACAAGGTGTGACGTAGAATGCAAGAATGCCTCATTACGATAGAAGATTATTCTTAACCGGAATTCCTGAAGGACGCTCTATGTTACTTACTTCCCTTTAGTTTGGTTTGATCAATCATGAGTAGATGATGTGGTCTGTATTGCGCCTTTCTTGGCAGTTTTAACACTAGAGCAGTCACCATCAGTTTATTGTCAGTTTGAGAGACTCACTGGCTCATAAAATCGGTAGCTGGAAAAAAAGAAAACAGAAAAAAATGACCGGAGTCTGACCAATTGTATTCTCTCGTGAGAGAAGTGGGCCCTGAAGAGGGCCGTTACTAGAGCAGTCGTAGGCTTCTAGAGCAGTCGTAGGCGAGCTTTCGGAGGGGATCCTCCTTCTTCAGGCCAAGTGGTACAGGACTGGCAGGCGTAGGGTTTAAATAGGGGACTGGCGGAGGCTCGTGCAACGCAAGTCCCCGAGAAAAGCAGGAGTGGACATGCGCTCACCCCCGTAGAAGGACCGTCCACACCGCAGAGAACAGGGGGAACCCGTGCCACAGAGCAGGGCGGGCTCAACGGTAGTGAGCCATGAAGCCCGTGTCTCTGTTGAGCCCGGTGTGCTGCGTGCCAAACCTGATGATGAGTCTCTGCTCCATAACCCGACGTTGGTGGAGGTCGTGCAACCCGCCCCTCAGCACGCTCACGAGGCATGTCAGGGGTGAGTGGCTCATAAAAACGGTAGCTAGAGCAAAATCGCTCCAAAGCATTGATTTCGCCTGCCATGGCGATCATCATGATCCAACCAAAAACAAGGGACGCAACTCACGCAAACCGCCGGCTAAATCTCGTCCTGCGTAAAATCGCGGAGTGACGCTTCTTGTTGTCTCAAGTTCCTTGTTAGAGGTTAACGCAAACGCCACAGAACACATACAAACATACAAACAGATAATAAATATTTATTATTTTAAAGCTAAATGTTTACTCTAATCAATAAAAAGAATTACAAGGAAACTACGACAAATCAAAGTTAAACGTCGA
>JAWQFJ010014700.1:0-15786 GCA_034096865.1 Theodoxus fluviatilis | reverse complement strand
TCCAGCAGATGCTAAACTGAACTAGACTTCATGGAAGAGAAATTGTGGCTTCCTTGGTGGAGGTTCTCAGTCTCAGAGTGCTCTCTAGTATTCATGTTATCCTGACTGTTGGCTGTGTGTGTGTGTGTGTGTGTGTGTGTGTGTGTGTGTGTGTGTGTGTGTGTGTGTGTGTAAGCATGTATGTGTGTGTGTCAGAAACTCATGTGAAATGCCCTTTAAATTGTTAGCATGGAGTTAGTGATTAAGTTCAGCCAGTGCGCACCGTCTGTTTTGTGTTGTGGTTTTCCTGCAGAATTAGTGTGGGTTTTGTGCAACTTGATGTGGTGTATGCTTTGCAGGAGAATTTGGCCAGTAGTGAGGTATTTAACCAGGGTTTTTATGGGAATGTGGAAGGGTCATTTTATGCTTAAACAGTGAAGGGTTTGTGATATGTGCAGCCACTGTGGAAGGTTGGTGAAATATTGAAGATTTTTTGTTTTGACAGAGTGTTGATTTGTGCGTTGGTGGAGGAGTCGTGGTCATTAGTGTTTGGACAATGAAGGGTTTGTGGTTCATGCAGTGGCTGTGAAGGGGTTATGGTTTGTGCAGTGACAGTGGAAGTTTGAGGATTTGTGCTTCGATGGGGGATTCTAATTGTGCTTTAATAATAATAATAATAATAAATAACTTTTATACCGCGCAATACTCCCACACAGTGAGACTCAAAGCGCCTTTGGAGGAGAAGTGTTGGTGATTTGACGGAGGAATGTTGATTTTTTTTGGCAGAGAGGGGCCGAATAATGGTTTGGGGGAGGAGTGTTGGGGATTTGTGCTTGGAAGGTGGAGTGTCTTATTAAATTGTTGATTTGTTATCTGCTGTGTTTGTGTTTTAACTCTGGATGGTGGCTGTGGGAGATATCCAAGGTATCAGTATGCGTTTAGTTAACTACTCACTGTACTTGGCCTTGACAGTGTGTGTGTGTGTGTGTGTGTGTGTGTGTGTGTGTGTGTGTGTGTGTGTGTGTGTGTGTGTGTGTGTGTGTGTGTGAGAACGAACAAACGAACAAAATATTTATTGTGTAGGCCACCGGCCCATTACAATCGGAACATATCACCCAAAAAATTGAATCAAAGTAAAGTCAAGACTTGTCATGACTCGAAACGCGATTAAAAACAATGCACTGCAATTGCATCGGGGGGGAGGGGGGGGGGACATTAAATCACGAAACGCCATTTAAGATGTAATATGACTTCTTATTTTTATGCCATGGAAATTTAGGGGACTAAAAAGGCCAATAAAGAGTGTTGAGTGTCCCACCAACATGCATAAAGCACACAAACACACATGAATGCATGCACACGCAAGTTTGCACACACACACACACACACAGGGGCAGATACACATTCAACTTTACACAAGCAGATGCACAAACAACAGCTCAGCAGCAATGCACTGGTGCCTAACTGACATGTTGCACTCTTCTCTTCGCAATGTCCTGTTGTACGGGGGTTCTCCTAGCTTGCGCCAGGAAGTCAAAGTTCACAAACGCTGGTGGTCGTTTTCGATAAACTTTATTCACGCACTGGTCGATACACAGCGGTGACAGTAAACAGTATCGTCATAACAACATCCCTCTATGCGCAGTGCTGCAGAGGACTCACTCCTTACAAAGGAGGACTCGTTTATCCTCTAGTAAAGCTCTCACCTTAACTCTGTCGTATCTCCTCGTGTTCTCTCGAGTGTCCCCAACACAAGTTCCAGAGATTTCCAGAACAGCGTTGAATGTACTCTCAAGCTCGAGCTGTGGCATGACTAATGTCATGTGACACAGCCAAGACAAATTTAGCCCGACTCAACCACTTGACCCGGCAACGGTTAGCGGAGAGGCTGCTGTAAACACAGAACAGCCCAATTGCACTACGATCTTCTCAAACGATCTAGAACCTTCACAACACACACATGCACCTTACAAATTATTACACAAGCACATGTAGAATTAGATGAAAATATGCAGAAAGGTCTTCATGTATGTCCCCTTACACACGCACACACACACACGTACACACACACGTACACATACACACACACACACACACACACACACACCCCAGTTGGTGCTGAAGATCAGCAGTCTTGATGACGTGTTGCTGATGGTTGCTGTTGGCAAATTCTTCAAGGTGATTCAGTATTGCTCTCAGTGTTAAGCATTGTGATAGCACACAAAATGCACACACACATAATATGGTCAGACTGGTTAGTGTTAAAGGTCAGCAATCTAGACGACATATTGCTGATTGTTACTATAGTAGAAGCTAAAACTGCCCTTGTTCAAGTTGTGTATGGCATCCTGACAGCCTTGTGACGATGCACACACAAACATGTACACACATGCCAACATGCACACACTTGCACATTTGCATGCACACACAAACCTACCATTCACAAAACATACAACATAGTGACATCTTCATTTGCATCACAAGTCAAGAAAGGACACACACTGATAAAGTTTTCTTTTATACTGTTGTCACAACAGAACCAGTCATGTCTTTGTGCAGTTTCCACTTGAGCTCATTCTGCAAGAATGATTTGCTCTACTTAGAACAATAACTGAACTCTGTATTCTCGAATGCAAAACACACAACTATATTGTATCTCCGGTGGTCCCAGAATGGTCAGTGATTCTATAACCTATTTTTCATAAAAGTATAAACACTCCTGCGGGAACAAACAGTGTTAAATAACTTTATTTATGCCATCACCAAGTACAACTGAGCAAGAATGTTTTGACTATTATTTAGACTTCAGTAGTGGTGTATATATCATTAACTATGTTTTGAAGATGTAGACTTCAGTAGTACTGTGTATATTTTTTTAAGTATGCAAAAATTATGTACTTTTGTTTGTTTTTGTGAAATATTGGATGATTGCAGATGTCTGTTTTCCATTATTGATTTCATAATCAGTAACTTATCCCATAAAAATGAGAATATAATTATTGATCTTACCATTGTAGTAGTCTTCTGTCACATGTCAATAAAAATAGTAAATAAATGCTTTTTCTACATGTACACATCCTCTCTAGATAATGCATGTGTTGCTGTAGTGGAAATGCATTCTTGAAGTTTATGTGAGATTCAGATTCCTGCAATGATCAGACAAAGTATGATGTTTAGTGTGGCATCCAAGTTTGATTCCCTGACTTCTTTGTCAGCTTTACTGCAGATAGCAAAACCTCACTGCTCTTTCTCATGAGTCTGCATAGAATTGTCACTGACTAAGGTTTTATCAGGCCTGTTAAGACTCCTGAAGATACACAAACCAATCCCTGCAATAACAGTATATTTGCAGTTATGATCTTTACTTGTATTAAAACAAGAGTCAATGAGCATACATGTTTTATTGTTGTTGTTTTTTTCACTGTGTTCGTACGTCACGCATTATAACTTGTCAATTACTAAAAACACCACGCCCCCTCCCCACCCCCCCTTCCCCTCTCTCACTCTCTCTCCATATCCATCTGTGTGCGTGCGCGCGCGCGTGTGTGTGTGTGCATGCGTGCTTGCGCGCACATGTGCGTGAGCTCGCGAGCAAAGGAAATAGCACCATACAAGTCAAAGTATGTCACATGTTATACGTACGGTGATACATAATTGACGTGGATGCAAATTTATGTGCACCATACTTGTAAGTCTACGTCAAATGTTGATATCAAAAGATTGATTGATCCAACTTTCAAACTTTTGGGTGAGTGAGCGTGCGTGCGTGCGTGCATGTGAGAGAGAGAGAGAGAGAGAGAGAGAGAGAGAGAGAGAGAGAGAGAGAGAGAGAGAACACTACAACTTCATTCTTTTCAGTACTAAAGCACCTAAATTATACATGACAAAATGGCACACTCAAGTAGTTTTCATCACAAGGATAAAAGTACCTATTTTGGATGTAGTTTAGCCATAAAATTATAATCCACACTGGTCACTGTAGATAGATATGTCTTCAGATGTCTTAGGCCGCAAGGCCTATATCTGATCTTTTGATCAGGATGTAAGAAGGTGAGAATATGAGAGACTTGTCCAGATCGCTGCAGCTCTCTCGTTTCCATATTTGTGTGTGGGGATGGTAACTGCAGAGATACGTGAGGAGGCGTGTTTCGCTCACTCTGTGGCTGCCGTAGAGATGTGTGGGGTTCACGCAGCTCACACGTGGTTAAGCGTCACGTAGCATCCCAATCTGACCAGCCAGTATTTGCGTGTTTTGAGATCACACCAAATTTGAGAGTTTATTCATTTAATATATCATGCACTGCTTAGAAGTTTCGTTTGCGCTCGCTCACACCCGCGTGATGGCTATTTAAAGCCCCTGCCTTTAACAGCGCCAACACATGGGCAGAGACCAGAGACGAGATGAGACGAGAAGGAGAGAGATAGGTCGAGAGACCAGAGACGAGAAGCAAGCAACGAGCGACAGTCAGGATGGCAGAGCGAGAGGTCACGGGAAGGTCATTCCGGTGTACAGCTTTTATGCCTGCATTGCCCTGAATTGCCTTGTTACCATGAATAAAGACGGGGAAAACTGACGCCAAGCCTTGCTTGTCTGCTGACCACTCGAGGAGTCGAGGGAGAGAGGCACACTGCCTCTACACTTCCTGCCAGCCCAACCAGCTCGACCCAGGGGTCGGTCCTGCGCCATGGGGTAGAGAGAATTCCAAACGCCTCTCTATAGCCCCACCCTGCGCCTAGGCCCACACCAAACAGGAACCTCCTTTTACAACTGGTGTCAGAAGTGGGATCTCAGTGTGTCAAAGCAGGACCATCACCCCCTACTTCATCTGGCGTCGCCGGCAGGATGCCAGGAGCATCTCCCTCCAAGTTCACCCATCACAAGTGTCCAGGAGGTATGGGGTGAAATGATGATGGAAGCAGTGCCTACTTTCAGAAAGAATACAATGGTTTGCAAAGAATACAATTAATGGTTTGCTAAGGCACTTGCCCGCTCTTCCTCATCGTCTTCACCCCTCACCTCCCTGTGACATGTGAGCTGCTGCTACCGCTGCCCTGCCTCACCACCCCACCATGTCCGGACGATCCCGTGGGTCCTGCCGCTCTCCTGTGGCCAAAGCCGAGGATGCAGGTCCCAGTGGGGCGACACTGCCCCAGGCCTGGCGGGTGTGGGTCGGCCCATCTGCCTGTCCTGCCCCATTTCGGCGGCGAGGGCCAGGTGAACTTTGTGGCGGGGGTGGGGCTCGCATTGCAAGCCTACCCTTGCTACCCCTTCGAGGACCTTGCTGCCACTAAGTTCATCATGCCAGCTAGGATGGAGGAGGAGCTGTTCAGGGGGAATCCAGGACCCCCTGGAGGCGTTTTCGGGCTAGCCTCCTCCACTCCTTCCCCTCAGGGCGTCAGGGGACTGGGGAGAGTTTGTGGCAGGACTGATGAAGAGATTCGAGACTTATGTATGATGGAGCTGTGACTGAAGAGGCTCTGCCTCGTCGCTCCACTACTAGCAATGTTGGCCAAGCACCCACTCGATGTGGACATGATGCCTATTGACTTGATTGACACTGATGTGACTTTGAGGACAGGATGAGAACTGTAAATGTGTCAATATATTTTCTTTGGAAGAATCCAGAGGATGGTTTGTAATGATTTTGTTTTCACTCGTAGTGTAGATGCATTTTTGAAATGTGTTTGTCAAAATCTGGTTATTACGGTGGGATTTGCAAATGATGCTTTGCTATTTTTGTGGAATTTGTAATGCCATGTGCGCATTGCTGGGTATTGTCTTCAGTAGAAATACCATATGTATCACTGTGTCGCTAGTGATTGAGGAAATTGCAATGGGTGTTCATTGCTGAGGAATTTGTAATGCCATGTGCGCATTCGAGGTGTTGTAGTGCTAAGCAACGCCACTTTGTGTCATTCTTTGTGTGCATCTAATTGAAGGGTTAAGACCGCTTTTAGCTTGCACGGTTTGTGTGTCTAGCCATGTCGACAACACACTTGTTGAGAGGTTAAAACCGCTTCAAGTTGTTCTGTCCTACATGCTCTGTTGTCTTAGGTATGCTGCGTTTTGTAATGTGATAGTTAAATCTCGTTGCTATCCATCAACTAGTTGAACGGTTAAGACCACTTCTAGCTTGTGTAGGGGCCTACAGATACGCACGGGTTGTTTGTTTGTTTGTTTGTCCTCAAAGTTGATAACATACTCAACTTGTAGGTAGGGTAAGACCACTTCAAGTTGTATGATTCAACAAGTTGCGTTTTATGGTATTGAGATGTAAAGGGACGCAGTCTTCCCGACCCTTAGACTTGGAGAAGTGTCAACCCATATGTGTACATGTATTTTTATACCTCGAGGACGAGGTACCGAAAAGGCAGGGGGGGATGTAAGAAGGTGAGAATATGAGAGACTTGTCCAGATCGCTGCAGCTCTCTCGTTTCCATATTTGTGTGTGGGGATCGTAACTGCAGGGATACGTGAGGCGTGTACACTGTGGCTGCAGTAGAGATGTATGAGGTTCACGCCGCTCACACGTGACTAAGCGTCACGTAGCATCCCAACTGACCACTGTCTTTGCGTGTTTGAGATCATACCAGATTTTAGAGTTTATTCATTTAATGTATCGTGTACTGCTTGTAATATTGAATAGAAACTTAGTGTTTATCATTATCAACCATCCCATATATGGCAACCTGCACTCTGTGAGTTGTAAACGATAATATTAATAGAAAACGATGAATAAGTATCTGATTCAATTGGCATCATAAATACTTCAATTGCCATTCATTTGTATACGAATCACTTTTGGAATTCATTCATTGGCGCAGAGTGTACTTGGATTAATGCACTTTCCAACGGAGTGTAGCTTGCCATATGAGATTGTTGATTTAAGCCTCAAATAGTTGTTAGAAGCTGTCATGTTAACACAATTTCGCGTCCACTGGAGATCTTGTGACCACGTTCTGCTTAGAAATTTAGCCTGCTCTAGCTGAAGCCCGCGTGATGCCTATTTAAAGCCCGTGCGCTAACGTTGTCAGAGTCGGGGAAAGCAACGAGATCAGAGGTCTGACACAGGGAGATAAAGCCATAGCGAGAGGTCACGGGAAGGTCAGCCAGTGGACAGTAGCTTGCCTGTATTGCTGCCGTCTGTCATCATGAATAAACTCGGAGAAGTTTATGACCAAGCCTTCCTGTTCTGCTGATCCCTTAATTGGAGGGAGTGAAGGGAGAGAGACAAGGACATCACCTCTACACCCCCTGCCGGCGCCCAGCTGGCCACACACAGCTTCATCTCTTCAAATGGCGCTGCAATAACAGGGTAACACACAGGGCCGGATCAAAGTTTTTTGAGGGGGGGTGCTTAAAATTGTTTTAGGGTCTTCTCATCGAAGTGGCGAAGCCACGAGGGCGTGCCTGCGAAGCAGGCACGCCCCTCTAGGGGGGTCCGGGGGCATGCCCCCCCGGAAAATTTTGAGAAAAATGGTGCAAATCTGTGCAATCTGGCAGTGCGGTCATTTCCAAGAGTTTTTGTTTGGTCACAGATTCTTCCTGTCTCTGCCCGGGTTTGATTTGTCTGTGCGAGTAGCAAAAGGAAGGCATCTTAATTATAGCAGCACCCCCCCCCCCCTCCCTCCCCAGCTACCTTGGCTGCCAAGTAGAGTGTGCTTATACCAAGTGGAGAGTAGTACAGCATCTGGGCCCAGCATCTTTTAGCCCCCCCCCCCCCCCCCCCTCCTTCCCAAGCTTTTTACTAACTATACTGTCTCTGCTACCAAGCAAAGTGTGCCGATATCCGATGAGGTGGGAAGTAGATCAACATATTTGAGCAACCACCCCCCCCCCCCCCCCCTCCCTCCTTCCCCCAACTCCCGGCTGCCACGGAGGTTTTTTTTTTTTTGTTTTTTTTTTTGGGGGGGGTGCTCGAGCACCCCCAGCACCCCCCCTAGATCCGGCCCTGACACATGGCATTCCTGCTCTCATCCAGCCCTAGAGGAACAGGGGTTGTTCTGCTAAGGGAGTAGGGAGACTGGCTGTTTCCCTATAGCTCCCGCCTGCGCAAAAAGTCACCACTACTCCCATCCTTTACAACTGGTGTCAGAAGTGGGATGTAGGTGTTGAAGCAGGACCACCACCCCCTACTTCAAGTACTTTTGGATATTCTCACTTTTTACTAGCCTAGTTCTAACGATCTTATAGGATCGTGCCTATTCTCTAGACTTTTCTCCTCCGGTGGCTTATAAGTGGCAGAGAGTGGTATACGTGGCAACAGTGGGTGGCCAACATCACATGTAGTCTTTGAACACAGTGTCAATTCTGTTTTTGAAGCTGTTTAATGATGACGTCTCCACCGTTTCCTTGTCCAATGCATTCCAAGTGTCGACTACTCTGTTGGCGAGGAAGTGCTCTCTCACACTTGTTCTGTAGGAGTTTTTCTTTAACTTATACCTATGTCCTCTAGTAGTGGATAGCTGGTTAAGTTCGAGAGGGTTCTTGCAACTATACACACCATGCATGAACTTGTACACTTCTATCAAGTCTCCTCTCACTCTTCTGTAACACATACTAGGTATCTTTAGGGATTTTAAGCGCTCTTCGTAGTCCTTGTCTCTCAAGCCAGGGACACATTTTGTTGCTCTCTGAAGCACAACTTAATTAAGCTTTTTGTCTTTTTCAAAACGTGGACCAGTGTTAGCAAATTCCAAGTGAGGTCTCACGAGTGCTGTGAACAACAGTCTCATTGACTCCCCATCTATATATTCATAATTATGATCTCCTCACGAGACCTAGAATCTTGTTCGCCTTTTTGGTTTGAGTCTCAACGTGTTTGGAGAACCAAAGATTATAGGTTACACAACCTATAATCTTTGGGAGAACTTAAGCTCGTTGTCAATGTGTACACCCAGATCTCTTTCCACACTTGAAATGCTAAGTTTTACTCTGCCATCACCGTCCGACGTTTTAATATCGTACACATGCTTTTCATTTTTATGTCCAAATTGTAACACCTGGCACTTATCTGCATTAAATTTCATTTGCCATTTTTCAGCCCAAGCTGTAAGATTATCCAGGTCTTTCTGCAACATCGCACAGTCATCAACGGTGTCTACCGATCGGTAGATTTTCGTGTCATCAGCGTACATGCTACATAGGCTTTCTACAACTTCTGGGAGGTCATTAAAAAAAACTGGGCCTAAAACACTGCCTTGTGGCACTCCACTTGTAACCTCCACCCAATCTGATAGAGTACCATTTAGTTTCACTCTTTGACGGCGGTCTTTTAGAAAACCCCTGATCACCTTATCGGTGACACCGTCGTATGATTTAAGCTTTGCGAGGAGGCGTTCATGACACACTGTATCGAAAGCCTTCGAAAAATCCAGGTAGATAGCATCAACAGGGGAGCCACTATCTAAACGTCTAGTCCAGTCATCAAGGACTCCCAGCAGGTTGGTAACAGAAGATCGTTTTGATACAAATAATCCATGTTGACATTCTGTTAGCATGCCGTTACTTTCCAAATGCTCAAATAGTGAGTCTCTTATAACTTTTCCCATAGTTTTACACGTTATACTTGTTAGGGACACTGGTCGGTAATTTCCTGGTTTACACTTTTCACCTTTCTTGAACAAATTTATCGAGCTAGAAGAATAGGTGGTTCAACCAGAAAAAATAATGGTTTTATCAGAAAAACAAATATTTGTAACAGAAAATAATTTAACCACCAGAAAATAAATTGATCACCAGAAAAACAACTGATTTACCAGAAAAACAACTGATTTACCAGAATAAAAATTAAACTTGCAGAAGAAAAAATACTCAGCAGAAAAATATTTGCTTTTTGCAGAACAGTAGATGCTTTTTTCAGAACATTAGATACATATTACTAGAAAAATAAAATATTGTTACCTGTGTTCAGTTTTACACACCTCTGTATGTCTGGACCACACATTCATTACAACTCAAGCATATACTCACTCACTGTTCACATCAAATTGAATGGAGTCTTACTCAGTCTCTATTCATATCAAATTGAATGGAGTCTTACTCAGTCTCTATTCACATCAAATTGAATGGAGTCTTACTCAGTCTCTATTCATATCAAATTGAATGGAGTCTTACTCAGTCCCTGTTCAAATTCATTCTCATAGAGACTATATCTTTCCCATTGCACAACTGACTGTCATATGGCTATGGAGGAATTTGAAACAATTGCTTCCTTTGTCGACGACGAATTGGCTTCAAGTTCAGATGGGGAACCACCTCCACCAAAACGGCGCCGTGGATGTGCAAAAGAATGGATAAAAGATTAAGGAGTTTGCAACGCCAGATGATGTTGAAAAGATGAGGAAGCCTAAGGATTTTTACCATTTGCACATAACCCCCACCCTCTCCGATGTTTGGAAGATAAAGTCTTTACTAAAAGCACTAGCCTTGCATATTGACACGAAAAAAAAACGTGATGTGGATACTTACATTTTGTTGAAAAAACGTGATGTGGATACTTACATATTGTTGAAAAACATAATGTGGATACTTACACATTGCTTGTTGTATGCTTCAGGAGGGCTGGGTGGTTGTTAAGACCACAAACACGTTGGATGGCAAGAAGGTGTATCACAAATGCAAGGAGAGACGGAATTGCCCAGCTGAGATGTTTTTGCTGTATCGGACTGAGGATCTGGCAGTAGCTCAGTATACAAGTGGAGAGCATCATCATACAGAGGACGAAAAGAATGAACGCGGAATTCACCCCAAAACTACAGATGTCATCGATTCTCTCTACAAAGACGGATTGGAAAAACCAAGAGCAATTCTTGCAGCATTGCGCAACAGAGGCTGTACTTCCATTCCATCCAACACGCAGCTGGCGAACTATCTGGCTGCAATTAAATTGCGTCAACATGGCAAATACACAATTTCTCTTGGAGAACTGGCAGCATGGGCAAAGCAACGGATGTCTGTTCCTACAGAAGAGGATCAAGCATTTGTCTGTGGGTTTGATTGCGACTACGAAGCTCCAGCTTTCAGATTGTGTCTCTCCACTCCCCACCTGCTGAAACTTGGAGCAGAAACCACCAATGTTCACGCTGATGCCACTTACAAACTTATCTGGCAAGGATATCCGGTTTTTGATCCTGGGGTTTTTCGATGCCGACAGAAAGATGCATCCTATGGGAGTGGCAATCACAGTCAGTGTAATAAAGAAGGATTTTGAATTTTTGTTTTCCGCCATTGCCCATGGTGTGATTTTAATGTATTTTTGTGGTAATCCAGTTTTTTTTCTGATGAGCAATTTTGTGGTAAAACCATTATATTTTCTGGGAAAACCATTTATTCTTCTGGCAAATGCATTTACAGTGTGTTCTTCTGGTAAATGTATTTCTTTTTCTGCTAAAATAAATTATTTGTCTGATTTCTGTTTTCTGGCTGAATCTTTTATTTTTATATTGTAAAACCATCTTTTTTTCTGTATCAATAATAATATCCGGTTACATTTGCATCCTTCCATTGTCTTGGCAAGATACCCTCACAATGATGTTCTAAACACAGTGGTCATATAAAAATTTTCTATAGAAATTTCTATAGATTTCTATAGAATTCTATAGAAATCTATAGCATTCTATAGAATTCTATAGAAATTTCTATAGATTTCTATAGATTTCTACGTAAATAGAATCCTATAGAATTCTATAGAAATCTATAGAATTCTATAGAAATTTCTATAGAATTTTTTTATATGTGCAGAGGCTCAGACAGTTCCTCTGCTAGTGTCATATCCTAGACCGTAGAGTATCCTAAAACGTAGAGCGTGACCTACTTGCATATTATTAACATGACGAAATATGGGTTTTCATCGTTTTCTTTCACCTTATTACCCGATCAAATGGTACTTTCCTCTACAAATGTTTGTGTAATCACACTCTGCAAAGACAACAATCTTGGGGTCCGAGATTTCATAAAACGCTCACCGTTACAACCGGCTAATCACAGTTAAGATCACAAGAGTAGGCGGGGGAAAGTCATCTCTGCAGGACATTGTCCAATCACAAGATTTGGCGGGTGAACACGTCATGTTAATAACATGCAAGTAGGTCACGCTCTACGTTTTAGGATACTCTACGGTCTAGGATATGACACTAGCTCTCTCGGTATTTTAGGATGCACATTGTCTGGACCTGGTGACACATCAAGAGACTTCAACAATGTCATGACACTTTCCTTCTTGATGTCAATGTCACTTAGTATGGAGTGCAACTTTCGTTCTGTACACTCAATTGTACACTGTACACTGTTGATTTAGTGGGAGGAAATGGCCTCTCATTCAACAAACCAATCGGAAGAAGTAGGTCAGGTATTCCCCAAATCATGAATATTAATCAGCAAAGATACTACCACGTGTTTAATCTGACCAATGGGAGACGTGTGAAAGGCGCTCTGCCTAGCTTCATGCTTTCCCCCTTTGTCTGTGAGAAGGGGTGGAGGCGATTTCTGCATTGTCAGGATGCAGAGGGTCCGGGGGATTCAGAATTAGTCAGCAGAATGCTGTGGAAGCTGACGACTGATGAGGGAGGTCACTCCTACAGGCTGTGTTGAAGTTGACCCTGCTGCTGCTTCAAGGTGAAGATCGATTTGTAACAGTTCAACATGGCGTCCAACAGTTCACACACAGCCTTCGCATAGAAGACGTTATTAAATGTCTGTCTAGAAAGAGCAAGAACCGACTGTGTGTACGGCAAGGATCTTCTGGTGCGGTAAGTGAGTCTTTCTTGGTCAGTCGCAGGCAGCCACTGTGTTTGCGGTTCTGTCCCGGCGATTAGGAGGAGTCGTAGGTGTTCCCAGTGCAGCCTTGAACTTGAAGCGCGTGTAAAGTAACCCGTTGAACGCTGTGTAAAACTAAAACCGTAAAAGCTTCTCTAGAGTGTCTGTAGTGTAGAGCACAGCATAATATTCGAAGGATAAACAGACGGATTCTTGATTGTTTATTTTTCTTGACGTTACAATTCTTAACAGATCTTCAAGTTCAAGACTGCATGTAATGAGAATGAGGAATTCGATTTAAAAAATAGTATTGGCCGGAGACGCATTGTCGTCACTTTCGGAGTTATTTGTAGAAGCCACGTGCTTTCAGCCATGTTGGTAAGAGGTCGAGCGCTGTCTGCTAAGCTGTGCTTCGGTAGACATGCAACCATGCCGACTTCTTGCTGCGTGAAAGATTGTTTTAGTAACCAACAAAAGACAAATAAAGAGGAGTCAAAAGCTCCTACTATCGTATACCATCACCGAAAACCAATCAAGGTCCGATTGTGCAAAGGGTGACCGAAGCCAGATGAAGAGGATGGACTTTTTTAAATACATCATTACATGCATGTAAGAGCTCTGACCTTCAAGACACACCCGGCGAAAATGAGCAGACATCTCCCACAAATTCTCATATGAGGAAACTATGCGCTTTCAAAGACCTATAATTCTTAAACTCTTCCAACGTGTTTGCCGATGTTCCGAATACAACATAATTAATTAAATATGTCCGCGGCACTCGTTGGCTGAATGTTCCTCAATTTTGGATCAAGTTGGTCCTTTGTCAACTGGTATGGATGGATGGAGTTTTACGGCCTATCAGCCTTTGTGGGCTAAGTAAGGCAACTGAGCACGAAAACCACTAGAATAGTTCCGAGTCAGCAATCAAGTCCCGATGTCCCTGGTTATTCGCCTCTTAGAATCGCGTAGGGAGACGCGATTACCCCCAACCCTCAGGGTATGGATCGAGCCCGCCCATCGGGCTTGAGAGTCTATGTAACGCTTTTCTTCCTAGCGGACATCACCATAGACAGAAAATGTATAAACTAATACTGATTTAGATGTTGGTTTCTCGGCCTAGCCGGTGTCGCGAAATATTTTATCCCTGTGATATTTTATGGCGGAAGTGCTTCTGCGCATGCGCGAAATTGTGTACAACAATCTGCATGCCATGATTTAAACCACTGAATTGATCAAACCAGTGTAAAAACAGTGTTGCTAATGTAGCAAACAGTGACGTGAAAGTTGGAAAGACTAACATTAATTTTTATTTTCGCACCCAATTTCGCGCATGCGGAGAAGCACTTCCGCCATAAAATATCACAGGGATAAAATATTTCGCGACACCGGCTTACCATACCAGAGCAGATAGCGAAACGATTGAGTTTTGATGCGTGACGGGAACACTCCCTGTAGTGTGTTTTGTTTGCGTTGTCCGAGGCGTGTTCAAGACGCCTACCGGTACGTACCGGTACGTACCACGCCGGAGAGCCGTTGCGTGTGTAAAGCCAAAATGGCTGCCTTCGGGGAAAGGAAGAAAGTCGTCATCACAAATATGCTCTGTGGCACACATTTCGACCTGTGATTATTACCCAGCCTATGTGAGACGTTACAAGAAGTTAGGCTGATATTGTACTTTTCTTTTTTGACTCACATGCGAAGCAAAAGTGAGTCTATGTACTGAGCCGTGTCGTCCGTCCGTCCGGGCGTCCGGGCGTCCGTAAAAAACTTAAACGTTGGATTTTTCTCGGAGACTATTAAGTCTATCAACACCAAATGTGGCATGATGGTGTATGATGACAAGGCCTCAAAAAACATACATAGTGACTTGACCTTGCTTCAAGGTCAAGGTCACAGGAGCCATAAATGTGGTCTCAAAAACAGTCATTTTTCACATTTTCCCAATTTTCTCCCACGTTATTGAGAATGGCGACCTCAGCTACAAGTGGTATATAGGTCAAGGCAAGCCCTATCTTTTGATACCAGTTTGGTTGACCTTGCTTCAAGGTCAAGGTCACAGGAGCTCTTCAAAGTTGGATTGTATACATATTTTGAAGTGACCTTGACCCTGAACTATGGAAGATAACTGTTTCAAACTTAATAATTATGTGGGGCACATGTTATACTTTCATCATGAGACACATTTGGTCACATATCATCAAGGTCAAGGTCACTTTGACCCTTATGAAATGTGACCAAAATGGGGTAGTGAACCACTAAAAGTGACTATATCTCATGGTAGAAAGTGCCAATAAACACCATTGTGCTTCCTATGTCTTGAATTAACAGCTTTGTGTTGCATGACCTTGGATGACCTTGACCTTGGGTCAAGGTCACATGTATTTTGGTAGGAGAAATGTGTAAAGCATTTCTTTGTGTATGATGTCATTGGTAGGTTTAGTTGTTTGACCTTGACCTTGAAGGTCACCTGAAGGTCAAGGTCATATAAAGGTCAAGGTCAAGCATGTGAGTCGCATGGGCTTTGCCCTTCTTGTTAAAAGAATAACTGCTCTGAAATAATTACCGGGCAAGATGTGAGCAAACTTTTCCATGACAGATGGCAAAACAATTTCAAGGGAAGCAACTCTTATTTCTTACATTTGCCCTTGGTTAGTGGTGTAACCTCCCTTGAAGAGAGCATCGAACTATTCTTGCGTACACCAAGTCAACACTGTCGTTTTGACATAATTTTCTATTTGAGCGGTGCCGAGCCTTCATGTACAGCTGCAACTTAACGTAATTTATCATCTTCCACACGAAACAAGCAGTCTGCAGCTGCTGGTTTACTCATTTGGTAAGAAGCGCAATCCGCGGCGATGAGAAGGCATCTTGGAAGCCATCTTGGCTACCGTTGGGTCATAACATGGACACTACGTCCATGGTCATAACGAGTCGTTCAAGAAGGCACACCGGTAGGTAGGCTACCGGTAGGTCGTCTTGAACGCACGGAAGGTTTGAGCACTGGCTGTAAGTGTAAAAATGGTCAGTTATTAATATAATCGGTGATTTCA
>JAWQFJ010014699.1:17500-31821 GCA_034096865.1 Theodoxus fluviatilis | reverse complement strand
GCAACAGATCCTATATCTGTCATTCCATGCAACAGATCCTATATCTGTCATTCCATGCAACAGATCCTATATCTGTCATTCCATGCAACAGGTCCTATATCTGTCATTCCATGCAACAGATCCTATATCTGTCATTCCATGCAACAGATCCTATATCTGTCATTCCATGCAACAGATCCTATATCTGTCATTCCATGCAACAGATCCTATATCTGTCATTCCATGCAACAGATCCTATATCTGTCATTCCATGCAACAGATCCTATATCTGTCATTCCATGCAACAGATCCTATATCTGTCATTCCATGCAACAGGTCCTATATCTGTCATTCCATGCAACAGATCCTATATCTGTCATTCCATGCAACAGATCCTATATCTGTCATTCCATGCAACAGATCCTATATCTGTCATTCCATGCAACAGATCCTATATCTGTCATTCCATGCAACAGATCCTATATCTGTCATTCCATGCAACAGATCCTATATCTGTCATTCCATGCAACAGATCCTATATCTGTCATTCCATGCAACAGATCCTATATCTGTCATTCCATGCAACAGATCCTATATCTGTCATTCCATGCAACAGATCCTATATCTGTCATTCCATGCAACAGATCCTATATCTGTCATTCCATGCAACAGATCCTATATCTGTCATTCCATGCAACAGATCCTATATCTGTCATTCCATGCAACAGATCCTATATCTGTCATTCCATGCAACAGATCCTATATCTGTCATTCCATGCAACAGATCCTATATCTGTCATTCCATGCAACAGATCCTATATCTGTCATTCCATGCAACAGATCCTATATCTGTCATTCCATGCAACAGATCCTATATCTGTCATTCCATGCAACAGATCCTATATCTGTCATTCCATGCAACAGATCCTATATCTGTCATTCCATGCAACAGATCCTATATCTGTCATTCCATGCAACAGATCCTATATCTGTCATTCCATGCAACAGATCCTATATCTGTCATTCCATGCAACAGATCCTATATCTGTCATTCCATGCAACAGATCCTATATCTGTCATTCCATGCAACAGATCCTATATCTGTCATTCCATGCAACAGATCCTATATCTGTCATTCCATGCAACAGATCCTATATCTGTCATTCCATGCAACAGGTCCTATATCTGTCATTCCATGCAACAGATCCTATATCTGTCATTCCATGCAACAGATCCTATATCTGTCATTCCATGCAACAGATCCTATATCTGTCATTCCATGCAACAGATCCTATATCTGTCATTCCATGCAACAGATCCTATATCTGTCATTCCATGCAACAGGTCCTATATCTGTCATTCCATGCAACAGATCCTATATCTGTCATTCCATGCAACAGATCCTATATCTGTCATTCCATGCAACAGATCCTATATCTGTCATTCCATGCAACAGATCCTATATCTGTCATTCCATGCAACAGATCCTATATCTGTCATTCCATGCAACAGATCCTATATCTGTCATTCCATGCAACAGATCCTATATCTGTCATTCCATGCAACAGATCCTATATCTGTCATTCCATGCAACAGATCCTATATCTGTCATTCCATGCAACAGATCCTATATCTGTCATTCCATGCAACAGATCCTATATCTGTCATTCCATGCAACAGATCCTATATCTGTCATTCCATGCAACAGATCCTATATCTGTCATTCCATGCAACAGATCCTATATCTGTCATTCCATGCAACAGATCCTATATCTGTCATTCCATGCAACAGATCCTATATCTGTCATTCCATGCAACAGATCCTATATCTGTCATTCCATGCAACAGATCCTATATCTGTCATTCCATGCAACAGATCCTATATCTGTCATTCCATGCAACAGATCCTATATCTGTCATTCCATGCAACAGATCCTATATCTGTCATTCCATGCAACAGATCCTATATCTGTCATTCCATGCAACAGATCCTATATCTGTCATTCCATGCAACAGATCCTATATCTGTCATTCCATGCAACAGATCCTATATCTGTCATTCCATGCAACAGATCCTATATCTGTCATTCCATGCAACAGATCCTATATCTGTCATTCCATGCAACAGATCCTATATCTGTCATTCCATGCAACAGATCCTATATCTGTCATTCCATGCAACAGATCCTATATCTGTCATTCCATGCAACAGATCCTATATCTGTCATTCCATGCAACAGATCCTATATCTGTCATTCCATGCAACAGATCCTATATCTGTCATTCCATGCAACAGATCCTATATCTGTCATTCCATGCAACAGATCCTATATCTGTCATTCCATGCAACAGATCCTATATCTGTCATTCCATGCAACAGGTCCTATATCTGTCATTCCATGCAACAGATCCTATATCTGTCATTCCATGCAACAGATCCTATATCTGTCATTCCATGCAACAGATCCTATATCTGTCATTCCATGCAACAGATCCTATATCTGTCATTCCATGCAACAGGTCCTATATCTGTCATTCCATGCAACAGATCCTATATCTGTCATTCCATGCAACAGGTCCTATATCTGTCATTCCATGCAACAGGTCCTATATCTGTCATTCCATGCAACAGATCCTATATCTGTCATTCCATGCAACAGATCCTATATCTGTCATTCCATGCAACAGGTCCTATATCTGTCATTCCATGCAACAGATCCTATATCTGTCATTCCATGCAACAGATCCTATATCTGTCATTCCATGCAACAGATCCTATATCTGTCATTCCATGCAACAGATCCTATATCTGTCATTCCATGCAACAGGTCCTATATCTGTCATTCCATGCAACAGATCCTATATCTGTCATTCCATGCAACAGATCCTATATCTGTCATTCCATGCAACAGATCCTATATCTGTCATTCCATGCAACAGATCCTATATCTGTCATTCCATGCAACAGATCCTATATCTGTCATTCCATGCAACAGATCCTATATCTGTCATTCCATGCAACAGATCCTATATCTGTCATTCCATGCAACAGATCCTATATCTGTCATTCCATGCAACAGGTCCTATATCTGTCATTCCATGCAACAGATCCTATATCTGTCATTCCATGCAACAGATCCTATATCTGTCATTCCATGCAACAGATCCTATATCTGTCATTCCATGCAACAGATCCTATATCTGTCATTCCATGCAACAGGTCCTATATCTGTCATTCCATGCAACAGATCCTATATCTGTCATTCCATGCAACAGATCCTATATCTGTCATTCCATGCAACAGGTCCTATATCTGTCATTCCATGCAACAGATCCTATATCTGTCATTCCATGCAACAGGTCCTATATCTGTCATTCCATGCAACAGATCCTATATCTGTCATTCCATGCAACAGGTCCTATATCTGTCATTCCATGCAACAGATCCTATATCTGTCATTCCATGCAACAGATCCTATATCTGTCATTCCATGCAACAGATCCTATATCTGTCATTCCATGCAACAGATCCTATATCTGTCATTCCATGCAACAGATCCTATATCTGTCATTCCATGCAACAGATCCTATATCTGTCATTCCATGCAACAGATCCTATATCTGTCATTCCATGCAACAGATCCTATATCTGTCATTCCATGCAACAGATCCTATATCTGTCATTCCATGCAACAGGTCCTATATCTGTCATTCCATGCAACAGATCCTATATCTGTCATTCCATGCAACAGATCCTATATCTGTCATTCCATGCAACAGGTCCTATATCTGTCATTCCATGCAACAGATCCTATATCTGTCATTCCATGCAACAGATCCTATATCTGTCATTCCATGCAACAGATCCTATATCTGTCATTCCATGCAACAGGTCCTATATCTGTCATTCCATGCAACAGATCCTATATCTGTCATTCCATGCAACAGATCCTATATCTGTCATTCCATGCAACAGATCCTATATCTGTCATTCCATGCAACAGATCCTATATCTGTCATTCCATGCAACAGATCCTATATCTGTCATTCCATGCAACAGGTCCTATATCTGTCATTCCATGCAACAGATCCTATATCTGTCATTCCATGCAACAGATCCTATATCTGTCATTCCATGCAACAGATCCTATATCTGTCATTCCATGCAACAGATCCTATATCTGTCATTCCATGCAACAGGTCCTATATCTGTCATTCCATGCAACAGGTCCTATATCTGTCATTCCATGCAACAGGTCCTATATCTGTCATTCAATGCAACAGATCCTATATCTGTCATTCAATGCAACAGGTCCCTATACTATGAACAGGTCCTAGATGTCATCCATGCAACAGTCTATATCCATTCATCCATCTAGTTATCTGTCATCCATGCAACAGATCCTATATCTGTCATTCCATGCAACAGGTCCTATATCTGTCATCCATTCGGCAACAGGTCCTATCTGTCATAGCAAACAGGTCCTATATCTGTCATTCCATGCAACAGATCCTATATCTGTCATTCCATGCAACAGATCCTAGGTCCTATATCTGTCATTCCAGCATAAACAGAGTCCATGCAACAGGCCTATATTGTGTCATTCCATGCAACAGGGCCTATATCTGTCATTCCATGCAACAGATGCTCTATATCTGTCATTCCATGCAAAACAGGTCCTTATCGTCATGCTCCAGTGCATCTGTCATTCCATGCAACAGTACTCTGTATCTGTTGATCTGTCTGCAATCTTTCCTATCACTGCACCACAGCATCCTATATCTGTCTAGCTTCCATTTGCAACAGGTCCTATATCTGTCATTCCATGCAACAGTTCCTATATCTGTCATTCCATGCAACAGATCCTATATCTGTCATTCAATGCAACATGTCATTCCATGCAACAGGTCCTATATCTGTCATTCCATTCAAACAGAATCCTAGATCTGTCATTCCAATGCAACAGGTCCATATCTGTCATTCCATGCAACAGATCCTATATCTGTCATTCCATGCAACAGTTATCTTCCATATCTGTCATTTCATGCAACAGATCCTATATCTGTCATTCCATGCAACAGGTCACTATATCTGTCATTCCATGGCCATAACTAGCAATCCTATGATAAACAATGTCTTCATCGCACAGACAATCCTATAGCATATTCGATCCAACATCCTATTCCATTCACATCATATCAGTCATTCCATGCAACAAGATCCTATATCCTGTACATTCAGATTGCAACAGATCCTATATCTGTCATTCAATGCAACAGATCTCTATGTCATGATCATTCCAATGCAACAGATCACTCTATCTGTCATTCCATGCAACAGGTCCTATATCTGTCATTCAATGGCAACAGATCCTAATATCTGTCATTCCATGCAACAGTTCCTATATGCTTCAGTCCACATGCAACAGATCCTTATATCTGTCATTCAAGTGCAACAGGATCCTAATATCTGTCATCTCACCATTGCAACAGGTACCTAGATCCTAGTGAATATTGCAACTCATGCTAGATCCCTATAATGTCATCAATGCAACAGATCCTATACTCTAGCATCAAAATGTCACTCCTATGTATCTGCAACAGATCCTAATCGTCATATTGCATCAGCAACACTCAGATCTATAACTGGTCATTCCATGCAACAGGTCTATATCTGTCATTCAAGGCAAACAGATCCTATATCTGTCATTCGAATGCAACAAGCAGATCCTATAATCTGTCATTCCATGCAACAGATCGCCTATATCTGTCCTTCCATGCAACAGAGTCCTATATCTGTCATTCATAGCAACAGTCCTATATCTGTCATTCCATGCAACAGATCCATATGCATATAGCACTGTCCATTCAATGCAACAGGTCCTATATCTGTCATTCCATGCAACAGATCCTATATCTGTCATTCAATGCAACAGGTCCTAAATCTGTCATTCCATGAAACAGGTCCTATACTGTCATACAGCAAGATCCTAATATCTGTCATTCCATGCAACGATCCTTAGGCAACAGATCCTATATCATCTTCCATGCAACAGGTCCTATATAGTCATGCAACAGGTCACTAATCTGTCATTCCATGCAAACAGATCCTATATCTGTCATTCCATGCAACAGGTCCTATATCTGTCATCATGCAACAGATCCTATATCTGTCATGTCCACATGCAACAGCAGTCCTATATCTGTCATTCCATGCAACAGTCCTATATCTGTCATTCCATGCAACAGATCCTATATCTGTCATTCCATGCAACAGATCCTATATCTGTCATTCACAGGCACTATATCGCATATACTGGTCATTCCATCTGCAAGCAGATCCTAATCTGTCATTCCATGCAACAGATGCCTATATCTGTCATTCCATGCAATATATCTATAGCATGCATTCCATGCAACAGATCCTATATCTGTCATTCCATGCAACAGATCCTATATCTGTCATCCATGCAACAAGTCCTATATCTGTCATTCCATGCAACAGATCCTATATCTTGTCATTCCATGCAACAGATCCTATATCTGTCATTCCATGCAACATATCCTATATCTGTCATTCCATGCAACAGATCCTATATCTGTCATTCCATGCAACAGATCCTATATCTGTCATTCCATGCAACAGATCCTATATCTGTCATTCCATGCAACAGATCCTATATCTGTCATTCCATGCAACAGATCCTATATCTGTCATTCCATGCAACAGATCCTATATCTGTCATTCCATGCAACAGATCCTATATCTGTCATTCCATGCAACAGATCCTATATCTGTCATTCCATGCAACATATCCTATATCTGTCATTCAATGCAACAGATCCTATATCTGTCATTCCATGCAACATATCCTATATCTGTCATTCCATGCAACAGATCCTATATCTGTCATTCCATGCAACAGATCCTATATCTGTCATTCCATGCAACAGATCCTATATCTGTCATTCCATGCAACAGATCCTATATCTGTCATTCCATGCAACAGATCCTATATCTGTCATTCCATGCAACAGATCCTATATCTGTCATTCCATGCAACAGATCCTATATCTGTCATTCCATGCAACAGATCCTATATCTGTCATTCCATGCAACAGATCCTATATCTGTCATTCCATGCAACAGATCCTATATCTGTCATTCCATGCAACAGATCCTATATCTGTCATTCCATGCAACAGATCCTATATCTGTCATTCAATGCAACAGATCCTATATCTGTCATTCAATGCAACAGGTCCTATATCTGTCATTCAATGCAACAGATCCTATATCTGTCATTCAATGCAACAGATCCTATATCTGTCATTCCATGCAACAGATCCTATATCTGTCATTCAATGCAACAGATCCTATATCTGTCATTCAATGCAACAGGTCCTATATCTGTCATTCCATGCAACAGCATCCTATATCTGTCATTTGCCATGCAACAGTCCTATATCTGTCATCCAGGCAAACAGGTCCTATATCTGTCAATTCCATGCAAAAACAGAGTCCTATATACATCGTCATTCACAACTGGCACACCAGCTCATCTAATATACCCTACGTCATTTCCAATGCAACAGCGTACCTCCATCATATCTGCACATTCCAAGCACACACAGACCCTCTATCTGTCATCCACTAGAACAACAGATCCATCATATCGAGCTCCATTCCACTACCTAGCCAACCACCCAGAATCCTATATCTGCTGTCATTCAATGCATAAGTTCCTACTATATACTGTACTCAGTCAATGACACTAAAGATACCGTATACATACACGTCATCACATATCGCCACATCAGTGTCACTGATCATCTGTCCTCAACCCATTACCAACATGCTAACCCGACTATACACCACCCTCCACCTAGACCCCTGTCCACTCTCACGCACTTGCACACACGAGAGCCTACCCCACCACTCCAACCTATTCTGTCCATTCACCACTAAACTGCAAATATCCGATACTCTGATCATATCCACCATTAGCAACTCAGACTCCATAGTGATCTCGGTCATAGCATGTAAGCCCACACACTGCGTTCCCAGATGCGTCATGTCACATAGAGACCTGCACCTATGCAGCTCGCATTACCTCTGCCATTCACATGCAAACAGTATCCCTACACCATCTTCATATCCATGCTAACAGATCACTCATATGATCACTTATAAGCTACACACATGGTACCTATATCTTGCACTTCATGCCCATACTACATACTACTCCTATTCTGTCACCATATCCAATGCACAAACAAGATCCTATATCTGTCAGTCCCCATGCAAGCCAGAATCCCTATTATCTACATATCAATGCTTGTCTAAACAGATCCGTACTATACTGTCATTCACATGACAGATACAGCTTACGTCCTAGATTAACAGACCTGATCATTCCAACTGTCAACAGGTCCATCCTATATAACTGCCGTACATTCACACTACGTCCTGCAACAGGGTCCCTATGTAGCTCTGAACCGTTGCATCTCATGGCATCAGCACTCTTATAGTACTCACATGCCTCGGCACTACTACCTCACAGCACTCATAAAGCCCCGTTCTTACTTGTCCCCTATAGTCTATCTAGTCTATATATATAGGCACTAGATCAGTCCATTATTTATCCTAAGATCTCATTGCCAGCTGCAAACATATCCCTATCGTCATTATACGGCAACAAGAACTCTCACTACTGACTATGGTCCATTAATAGATAACAAGGTACCTGATAATCAGTGCATTACACTACTAATCTGCGCACAACTCACCTATACCTATATCTGACCTATCTTACAAAACTTACTGCAAACAGATTCCCATTATCTTCGTAACTATCAATTGAAAGATACCTATATCTGTCAATATCCATCCAACATGGACTTACCTACATACTACTAAGCTACCATTACTAAACACATGCCTAAACTAGCAGCTCCTATTATCAGTCATACTCACACGACCTGACAACAGGTCAATACTAATCTAGTCACTTCCAAAGCATAATAGTAGCCTATGACCTGTCATTCACATGCCCTTAACAAAGATCTCATGAAAGTACTCTTCATTACTTAGGTCAACAAACTGACGTCCTGATCAATACTGTGCATACCATTGCCAACTATGAAGATACCTACTAGTCCGCCTATTAATTTTGAGTAAAACAGGTCCTAAACTTACCACATCTGTCCATTCTCAACTAATTTAGCTCAACAAGCCAGTCCCCTATATCTGGCATTCTAACTTGACTAAACCGAGTCCTTGCTTCTATTATCTCGTCATTCCAGCCTGAACAGATCCTATTATCGGTCATCCATTGCCAAGCATGGATACCTATAATAGTCATTCCACAGCATACAGATCCTATCATCTGTTATTACTAAGCGCAAAAATCCCTATATCTTGGGGAATTCCATGCAATCAAGCGTTCACCTATTAGACTGTCATTCCATTGCACTTACAGCATCACTAACTTATATCTACTACTCATACGACCGTAGCCATCCATTATGGTCGGACCAGATCCCCCATATTGTCATTCCATGCATAGAAAGAAGACTCCGCTTCCGCTATCTGTCTTCAATCATGAGGTAATCAGAATCTCCTTTAATCATCTGCATCAAATGCAGCACAAGATCCATGATTTCTGACGACATATCCACGCAATGCCAACCATGGTCCTATATCTCCGCCCATCCTCCATAGGGCCAAACAGGTTCCTATATCTGTCATTCCATGCAACAGATCCTATATCTGTCATATCCATTGCAAACAGGTCCGATATCTGTCATTCCATGCAACAGATCCTATATCTGTCATTCCATGCAAACGATCTTACATTCCATGCAAACAGGTCCTATATCTGTCATTACCTATGACACAAGCATCGCTTAATATCTGTCATTCCATGCAACAGGTCCTAACATCAGTCAGTGTCCCATGCAACAGTCCTATATGCTGTCATTCCATGCAACAGATCCTATATCTGTCATTCAATGCAACAGGTCCTATATCTGTCATTCAATGCAACAGATCCTATATCTGTCATTCCATGCAACAGATCCTATATCTGTCATTCAATGCAACAGATCCTATATCTGTCATTCCATGCAACAGATCCCATTTACTCCTTTCCAGAAAGGCACGGTTGTTGACAAGATCCGTTCATCTCATGACCATACATAAAGCCTTATGCAGAGAAACCACTATCACCATACCATAAATATGCATAAAGTTTAATGCGTGAAGACTACAACCACCAAACCATTATTTTGTATAAGGCCTGATGGATTGAAAGTGCAGCCACTATTTCATTAATATGCATGAGGCCTGATTGATGGAAAGCATGACCTCAACCCCACACATGTACCGATATAGTGCCTGATGTATGAAAACTACAACATGGCATAATGCATAAGAACTGACTGATGGAAAGAATAGCCACCATCCCATGAATATGCATTAGGCTTGAAAATATTACATGGAAACTACAATCACCATACCATATTTATGCATGAGTCCCTCTTGCATGGAAACTACATCCATCATCAATATGCAAGAGGCCTGATGCTCATCCACAGCTTGCTCTAAATGACAGCAACAACAACAGTGACAACAATGAATATCGATACCCAAGCTAACATTAACAACGAATTAACAAGACCAAAATTAAGGTAAGGTCTAGGCGCAAAATACTGATTAGAAGCCTTATCAGTCCAGCTGGCACTATGAAACTGTCATTGTCCTCACCTCTTCACGTCAAGCCCATCACTGCCACTTTGTTTTTATGGATATATCATCCTCTGGTCAGGTCACAAAAACTCACAAGCCTTCACTCTAGTCCTCACGCACTGTTTCCACATGCCAAAAACATAGGGCTGCATTGTGCCTTAAGGCGACATAATACATGCTCGGAGCCCTAGTTAAAATTCTTCCGTTTTTTTACTGTAACATAGCTCATCGACTTGATCTATCAACAAGTATGCTTCGATGCTAGGAGAATAGTTCAAATAGAACAACGTATGCTAATTAAAATAAGCTTCTTATCATGCCAGGCCTAGTCGACAAGCTCTGCCGTATTTAACTGTAACTATGTCATGATGGCACTTATAGTGCATCACAGATCCATGGTCAGGACGCTAGATAATATAGAAACCAAAATGGCTGATTGCACAGGTCAAACAGCTCCCCCGTACGATGTCTCTCAAGCCTATGCGAAAACTCATTCCGTCAAATTAGACATCTGTATACACTTGACACCGAGCTCAATAGCTTCTGTCATCCACAGAATCCGCGTGTCGGAGACCCGAGAAATACAAATAGAAGAACGAGACGAGAAACAGTGCAAGAAGCTATGAGTAAACACTAGGTCTCGATCAACGAATCCCACCCATTTGATAATGAGATATAATAATATGTATCATTATCTATTCACCTCAGTTTCTCTGACGCAACGACTACGTCTACAGGCTGACAGCTATAGCAAGACTAATACAATTGCCAGTGCATAACCTCCAGCCTGTTAGGGAAACCTAAGTCACACAGTATATACGTATCCCCTACATAGAAATGAGGTTGAACCGTAGAAGCGAAGGGCAGGAAGAAGAACGAAAGTGTACAACGAGGCAAAGTCAAGGCTATACACTCATTTCCGTTCTAAAACCCGTAATCAATAGACCTAACACATCTATGAGGCAAAGAAAATAGAGTCAACAAGGCATAATAAAAATTAAGGGCTGTGACAAAATACAAACTCTCTAAACTCCAATAAAACTCAATAAAACAGTACTATGGGGGACAGTGAGAGGACTATGGGGGACAGTGAGAGGACTATGGGGGACAGTGAGAGGACTATGGGGGGACAGTGAGAGGACTATGGGGGACAGTGAGAGGACTATGGGGGACAGTGAGAGGACTATGGGGGACAGTGAGAGGACTATGGGGGACAGTGAGAGGACTATGGGGGACAGTGAGAGGACTATGGGGGGACAGTGAGAGGACTATGGGGGACAGTGAGAGGACTATGGGGGACAGAGAGAGGACTATGGGGGGACAGTGAGAGGACTATGGAGGGGACAGTGAGAGGACTATGGGGGGACAGTGAGAGGACTATGGGGGGACAGTGGAGACGACTATGGGGGGGACAGTGAGAGGACTATGGGGGACAGTGAGAGGACTATGGGGGACAGTGAGAGGACTATGGGGGGGACAGTGAGAGGACTATGGGGGGACAGTGAGAGGACTATGGGGGGGACAGTGAGAGGACTATGGGGGACAGTGAGAGGACTATGGGGGACAGTGAGAGGACTATGGGGGACAGTGAGAGGACTATGGGGGACAGTGAGAGGACTATGGGGGACAGTGAGAGGACTATGGGGGACAGTGAGAGGACTATGGGGGACAGTGAGAGGACTATGGGGGGACAGTGAGAGGACTATGGGGGACAGTGAGAGGACTATGGGGGACAGTGAGAGGACTATGGGGGACAGTGAGAGGACTATGGGGGACAGTGAGAGGACTATGGGGGGGACAGTGAGAGGACTATGGGGGACAGTGAGAGGACTATGGGGGGACAGTGAGAGGACTATGGGGGACAGTGAGAGGACTATGGGGACTGGGGACAGGGGACAGTGAGAGGACTATGGGGGACAGTGAGAGGACTATGGGGGACAGTGAGAGGACTATGGGGGACAGTGAGAGGACTATGGGGGGGACAGTGAGAGGACTATGGGGGACAGTGAGAGGACTATGGGGGACAGTGAGAGGACTATGGGGGACAGTGAGAGGACTATGGGGGGACAGTGAGAGGACTATGGGGGACAGTGAGAGGACTATGGGGGGACAGTGAGAGGACTATGGGGGACAGTGAGAGGACTATGGGGGGACAGTGAGAGGACTATGGGGGACAGTGAGAGGACTATGGGGGACAGTGAGAGGACTATGGGGGACAGTGAGAGGACTATGGGGGACAGTGAGAGGACTATGGGGGACAGTGAGAGGACTATGGGGGACAGTGAGAGGACTATGGGGGACAGTGAGAGGACTATGGGGGGACAGTGAGAGGACTATGGGGGACAGTGAGAGGACTATGGGGGACAGTGAGAGGACTATGGGGGACAGTGAGAGGACTATGGGGGACAGTGAGAGGACTATGGGGGACAGTGAGAGGACTATGGGGGACAGTGAGAGGACTATGGGGGACAGTGAGAGGACTATGGGGGACAGTGAGAGGACTATGGGGGACAGTGAGAGGACTATGGGGGGACAGTGAGAGGACTATGGGGGACAGTGAGAGGACTATGGGGGACAGTGAGAGGACTATGGGGGGACAGTGAGAGGACTATGGGGGACAGTGAGAGGACTATGGGGGACAGTGAGAGGACTATGGGGGACAATGAGAGGACTATGGGGGGGACAGTGAGAGGACTATGGGGGACAGTGAGAGGACTATGGGGGACAGTGAGAGGACTATGGGGGACAGTGAGAGGACTATGGGGGGACAGTGAGAGGACTATGGAGGGGACAGTGAGAGGACTATGGGGGACAGTGAGAGGACTATGGGGGACAGTGAGAGGACTATGGGGGACAGTGAGAGGACTATGGGGGACAGTGAGAGGACTATGGGGGACAGTGAGAGGACTATGGGGGACAGTGAGAGGACTATGGGGGGACAGTGAGAGGACTATGGGGGACAGTGAGAGGACTATGGGGGACAGTGAGAGGACTATGGGGGGACAGTGAGAGGACTATGGGGGACAGTGAGAGGACTATGGGGGACAGTGAGAGGACTATGGGGGACAGTGAGAGGACTATGGGGGGGACAGTGAGAGGGCTATGGGGGACAGTGAGAGGACTATGGGGGACAGTGAGAGGACTATGGGGGACAGTGAGAGGACTATGGGGGACAGTGAGAGGACTATGGGGGACAGTGAGAGGACTATGGGGGGACAGTGAGAGGACTATGGGGGACAGTGAGAGGACTATGGGGGACAGTGAGAGGACTATGGGGGACAGTGAGAGGACTATGGGGGACAGTGAGAGGACTATGGGGGACAGTGAGAGGACTATGGGGGACAGTGAGAGGACTATGGGGGACAGTGAGAGGACTATGGGGGACAGTGAGAGGACTATGGGGGACAGTGAGAGGACTATGGGGGACAGTGAGAGGACTATGGGGGACAGTGAGAGGACTATGGGGGACAGTGAGAGGACTATGGGGGACAGTGAGAGGACTATGGGGGACAGTGAGAGGACTATGGGGGACAGTGAGAGGACTATGGGGGACAGTGAGAGGACTATGGGGGACAGTGAGAGGACTATGGGG
>JAWQFJ010014699.1:0-5000 GCA_034096865.1 Theodoxus fluviatilis | reverse complement strand
GTCAGGGAATTCCAATCATGGCTGTGTCTGTCCACTCAGGGAATTCCAATCATGTCTGTATCTGTCCACTCAGGGAATTCCAATCATGTCTGTGTCTGTCCAGTCAGGGAATTCCAATCATGGCTATGTCTGTCCACTCAGGGAATTCCAATCATGTCTGTGTCTGTCCACTCAGGGAATTCCAATCATGTCTGTGTCTGTCGAGTCAGGGAATTCCAATCATGTCTGTGTGTGTCCACTCAGGGAATTCCAATCATGTCTGTGTCTGTCGAGTCAGGGAATTCCAATCATGTCTGTGTCTGTCCAGTCAGGGCATTCCAATCATGTCTGTGTGTGTCCAGTCAGGGCATTCCAATCATGTCTGTGTGTGTCCACTCAGGGAATTCCAATCATGTCTGTGTCTGTCGAGTCAGGGAATTCCAATCATGTCTGTGTCTGTCCAGTCAGGGCATTCCAATCATGGCTGTGTGTCCAGTCAGGGAATTCCTATCATGTCTGTGTGTGTCCAGTCAGGGCATTCCAATCATGTCTGTGTGTGTCCAGTCAGGGAATTCCAATCATGGCTGTGTCTGTCTACACTTATTAACACTTCAATCAGGCCTTTGTGTGTCCACACTCATTCACACTTCAATCATAGCTTTGTGAGTCCACACTCATTCACACTTCAATCATGCTTTTGTGTGTCTACACTCATTCACACTTCAATCATACCTTTGTGTCCACACTCATTCACACTTCAATCATGCCTTTGTGTGTCTACACTTATTAACACTTCAATCAGGCCTTTTTGTGTCCACACTCATTCACACTTTGATCATGTCTTTGTGTGTCCACACTCATCCGCACTTCAATCATGTCTTTGTGTGTCAACACTCATTCACAATTTTAATCATACCTCACTTCAATCATGTCCATGTTTGTCTACATCCACTGACACTTGAAAACGCTGACAGTCACGCGTCCTGACGATAACTGCCAGATGACCAATGGTGTTTCCACACAAAATTTCTCACCTCATAGTGGTAGTTCATGCAGGTCAGGTCTCGCCAGCACCGGTCACCTCGAATCTTGATCAAGCCCTGCAAACAGCACCGGTCACCTCATACAGCACCGGTCACCTCATACAGCACCACCCACCTCATACAGCACCAATCGCCTCATACAGCACCAGTCACCTCATACAGCACCAGTCACCTCATACAGCACCGGTCACCTCATACAGCACCAGTCACCTCATACAGCACCGGTCACCTCATACAGCACCAGTCACCTCATACAGCACCAGTCACCTCATACAGCACCATCCACCTCATACAGCACCATCCACCTCATACAGCACCAGTCACCTCATACAGCACCAGTCACCTCATACAGCACCAGTCACCTCATACAGCACCAGTCACCTCATACAGCACCATCCACCTCATACAGCACCAGTCACCTCATACAGCACCAGTCACCTCATACAGCACCAGTCACCTCATACAGCACTATCCACCTCATACAGCACCAGTCACCTCATACAGCACTATCCACCTCATACAGCACCAGTCACCTCATACAGCACCAGTCACCTCATACAGCACCAGTCACCTCATACAGCACCAACCACCTCATACAGCACCAGTCACCTCATACAGCACCAACCACCTCATACAGCACCAGTCACCTCATACAGCACCAGTCACCTCATACAGCACCGGTCACCTCATACAGCACCACCCACCTCATACAGCACCAGTCACCTCATACAGCACCGGTCACCTCATACAGCACCAGTCACCTCATACAGCACCAACCACCTCATACAGCACCAGTCACCTCATACAGCACCAACCACCTCATACAGCACCAGTCACCTCATACAGCACTATCCACCTCATACAGCACCAGTCACCTCATACAGCACCAACCACCTCATACAGCACTATCCACCTCATACAGCACCAGTCACCTCATACAGCACCAGTCACCTCATACAGCACCATCCACCTCATACAGCACCAGTCATCTCATACAGTACCATCCACCTCATACAGCACCAGTCACCTCATACAGCACCAGTCACCTCATACAGCACCAGTCACCTCATACAGCACCAACCACCTCATACAGCACCATCCACCTCATACAGCACCAGTCACCTCATACAGCACCATCCACCTCATACAGCACCAGTCACCTCATACAGCACCAGTCACCTCATACAGCACCAGTCACCTCATACAGCACCGGTCACCTCATACAGCACCAGTCACCTCATACAGCACCAACCACCTCATACAGCACCATCCACCTCATACAGTACCATCCACCCCATACAGCACTATCCACCTCATACAGCACCAGTCACCTCATACAGCACCAGTCACCTCATACAGCACCAGTCATCTCATACAGCACCAACCACCTCATACAGCACCATCCACCTCATACAGTACCATCCACCTCATACAGCACTATCCACCTCATACAGCACCAGTCACCTCATACAGCACCAGTCACCTCATACAGCACCAACCACCTCATACAGCACCAGTCACCTCATACAGCACCAACCACCTCATACAGCACCAGTCACCTCATACAGCACCAACCACCTCATACAGCACCAGTCACCTCATACAGCACCAACCACCTCATACAGCACCAGTCACCTCATACAGCACCAACCACCTCATACAGCACCAACCACCTCATACAGCACCAGTCACCTCATACAGCACCAGTCACCTCATACAGCACTATCCACCTCATACAGCACCAGTCACCTCATACAGCACCGGTCACCTCATACAGCACCATCCACCTCATACAGCACCGGTCACCTCATACAGCACCATCCACCTCATACAGCACCAACCACCTCATACAGCACCATCCACCTCATACAGCACCAGTCACCTCATACAGCACCATCCACCTCATACAGCACCAGTCACCTCATACAGCACCATCCACCTCATACAGCACCATCCACCTCATACAGCACCATCCACCTCATACAGCACCATCCACCTCATACAGCACCAGTCACCTCATACAGCACCAGTCACCTCATACAGCACCAGTCACCTCATACAGCACCATCCACCTCATACAGCACCAGTCACCTCATACAGCACCAGTCACCTCATACAGCACCAGTCACCTCATACAGCACCAACCACCTCATACAGCACCATCCACCTCATACAGCACCAGTCACCTCATACAGCACCAACCACCTCATACAGCACCATCCACCTCATACAGCACCAGTCACCTCATACAGCACCAACCACCTCATACAGCACCAGTCACCTCATACAGCACCAGTCACCTCATACAGCACCATCCACCTCATACAGCACCAACCACCTCATACAGCACCAACCACCTCATACAGCACCAGTCACCTCATACAGCACCAACCACCTCATACAGCACCAGTCACCTCATACAGCACCAGTCACCTCATACAGCACCGGTCATCTCGTGTACTGCAACGAAAGTCAAGGTGGATGGAAGATAAACAGATGTCAAGGAATAATTATGTTACTTGAGGTCAAGGGTCAAGTAACTGACTGTCAAGGACAAGGCAACTGAGATTTCAATGCAGATGGTAGTAGTATTTAAATATTCAAGGAATTAGGTCAAAGGTCAGACCTTCTGGATACCAAGCACTGGCCCTCCACATTGGGGGTGGGGTGGAGTGCATGGGACTTGAACTTTGAACTTGAACTTTTGGTGGAGTGCATGGGACTTGAACTTTGAACTTGAACTTTAGGTGGAGTGCATGAGACTTGAACTTTGGACTTGAACTTTAGGTGGAGTGCTTGGGACTTGAACTTTGAACTTTAGGTGGAGTGCATGGGACTTGAACTTTGAAGTTTTGGTGGAGTGCATGGGACTTGAACTTTAAACTTGAACTTTTGGTGGAATGCATGATACTTGAACTTTGGACTTGAACTTTAGGTGGAGTGCATGGGACTTGAACTTTGAACTTGAACTTTAGGTGGAGTGCTTGGGACTTGAACTTTGAACTTTAGGTGGAATGCATGGGACTTGAACTTTGGACTTGAACTTTGAACTTTAAGTGGAGTGCTTGGGAAGAGAGGAATGGTCTCTGGAGACATACTGACATGTACCCTCCATCCCTGCTTGGCCCACATCTACAGAGGAGGCAAGCAGACGCCTGACTCAGTTTGTGGAAGTTCTCTGAGGCAGGGTTCCCAGGACTGTGGAGATGCAATCTGAAGAAATCTAAAAGGCACTTTTGGTCTTTCTCATAGTGATCACAGCAACATCCACTCCGTCAGTTCTTGTGATAAATCTGTTTTCAAAACCAGACACATCTGTATTTCCCCCCCAATGTTGGTGCCCACTCCGGTGTGCTTACACACCAGCAATCACTTGGGGTGCCCACTCCGGTGTGCTTACACACAGCATCACTTGGGGTGCCCACTCCGGTGTGCTTACACACCAGCATCACTTGGGGTGCCCACTCCGGTGTGCTTACACACCAGCATCACTTGGGGTGCCCACTCCGGTGTGATTACACACCAGCATCACTTGGGGTGCCCACTCCGGTGTGCTTACACACCAGCATCACTTGGACAGGGATACCAGAAACAACTTCTGCATTGCTCTGGATTGGTCTGGATTGCGCATCCACATTCTGGGAAACCTGCCTAGAGCTAGATGGGTGCAAGGGAGGTAACTCACAGCTCCAAGCATGATGCGGAAAATGAGCCAGCGGAGGCCCAGGATGACGACAGTGGGCGTGGGTGTGTGGCGGGGCAGTGGGGTCAGTTGCCACACTGGACACAGGAAGCTGACCAAAAACCCTGTCTCCAGCAGCTGGCTCTCCCAGCCTGCAGAGAGACAGACAGGGGTAGGGAGCGACAAAACTACAGTGAGACAAGACATGGAAGGAGAGGGACAAATGCTGAGTAGACAGAAGGGGAAGGAGGAGACAAAATCACAGAGAGACCGGACAGGGCGATAGGAAGGGAGAG
>JAWQFJ010014698.1:32500-42768 GCA_034096865.1 Theodoxus fluviatilis | reverse complement strand
CGGGCCTTTCTGGGGCCGGATCGCGGGGAGGGAGAGGTGGCCGAGGGAGTGAAACACGACGAAGGGGTAAGATTTGGAACCGAGGGGATGTGCCACCGCGGGACGCGGAGGGAACAGGCCGGGTTGCGGAATTGCCTAAAGGGGAGATAACAAGGGGGTAAGGGGGAAACGGGGGTGTAAGGAAGAAGAGTCAGGTCGATGGGGGGGACCAAAGAGCAAAGGTAAGGGTGCGGGGACATAGAAGGGTGAGCCAAAAGGGAGAGAGCAAGAGGGGAGTATATACAGAGAAAAGAGAGAGGAAATGTGGACGGGTGAGAGCGACGGCGCAGTCGCCAGCCTAACCCCTGAAGCGAGCGAAAAAGAGTCCACTGGGATAACGAAAACGCGAGCGAAGGGGAAGGAACGCGCAAACCAACCACCAAACTGGGATGGAGAAGAAGAGGGGTAAAAGCACGAGGGGAAGACAAAGAACAGAAAAAGAACCACGACGAAAAAAGCGAGTCAAGTGCGGTACAACGGTCACGGAACAATGAGAGGTGGGAGACGGGGCGGCAACGGAGAGAGACAGACTCCCAGGAAAACAAAGAGTTGCGTGCAGTGGAGGGTACGTATAGAGAGAACGGAGGACAGGGAGGCGGGACAAGGTCGGATGGAAGGAAAAACCCACGCTCCAAACGAAAGAGGGTAAGAGTGGGGGGAAGCTTCGGGGGGAGACGTGATGGGAGATCAAAGAGTGCATGGAAGGGGCGGTCTGCCATTTTGATTTTTTGAAGGCCGGAGACAGTTCGCACAGGAAGAGGCAAGGGAAGAGTGGGTGGGGGGGGTAGGGAACGGATAACACAAAGGGAAATAACGGGGTGGAGACAACAATTGACGGGGAGGTGGGACGTTGATGCACGGAAGTAACGACGTGGGGTGTGAATAATCTTGTGCGTTGGGACGATGACGACGCCGAAGGGGCTCTTTCACTGGGGATTTGCAGGTGGAAAGTAGGCCGTTATTGGAGAGGGGGAAGATGATCCCGAGGGGGAAGTGCGGATTAAAAAGGGCGCCAGTAGGAGTCAAAAGCCGGGGGGCGCAGGAGGATGGTAAAAAAAGAACACAAAGGAGTGCGGGGGAGAGAGAGTGGGCGAGAGGGGTAGTATAAGGACTACCTGGGTATCGGGCGGAAAAGCCGAAGTCATGAGCACGACGATGAGGGAAAGGTAGACGGCACTATTGGCCGGAAAGGAGCAGGGATCGTGGAACAGGTTAGGATAGGGTGTTAGTTGCTGAATAGAAGTGATGCTGGAACATGGACCGGAGGTATCGGGAAATCCGCCACTGGGGCACCTCAAGCGGGAATTGGGGGCCGAAGATGAGGTGGGCGGGGCAGAGGGAGACATGAGGCAAGAGAGGAAATGGATACGGGGTGAGCAGGCTGGTGTGGCATTGGGGGAAAGGGGGGAGGGACTCGCAGAGGGGGAATCGAGGGGTCGAAAGTATGGGAAAGGAAGGGACTCTGATGAAAAGAGGGTTGTGTGGTGGGGGGAAGAACGGTGGGCTCTGCAGGAAAGGGAATAAAAAAGGGAGGGAGCACCTAGGTCAAGTAGAGGGGACAGTGGAAAGGGCGGGGACGCGGGGCGAGCGGGCAGGTGGAAGCAGGAGTGGTGGAGGCGAGGGTGCGAGGGGTGAAAGGCCAAGAGGGAATGGAGTGTGGAGGGGAGTAGGGGGAGGGGGGGAGGCCGGGGGCAGGGAAATGGGGGTTCCATTGAAGAAGCCCGGAGGACAACATCGGAAAAGGGAGGGGATATGGCTTTTTTATTCGTTTTTGCAAGAGGGAGTGGGGATGTGGTGGCTGGGGAAAAGGGACGGAGATTGATAGCAGGCGAGATAGGGAGAGAGGGGGAGAAAAAGAGGGAGGTTGACGGCAGACAGGGAATGTAACGGAGTGATAAGGGTAGTGTTTTTCTTTTTTGAAGAAACACTCACAACTAGGAATAAGAAGAAGGCGGGGGGAAGGGGGGAAAGGTGAACAGAGAAAGGCCATTTAGGAATGGCAGAGTTAGTTGTGACCAAGAGTTGCACGAGCCAAGGAGGGGTTGGAAAGAAGCGAACAGGTCACTAGAGTTCGCATAGTAAGAGAGAAGCGGGGCCGGAGTCCTCTCGTATGAAACATGCAATATGATGGATTGCCCGGGACGGTGCGAACCCGATGAGGGCCGACGGGAAGACGCCCTATACAACCAATAGAACAAAGGGGTAGAGGGGGAAGAGCATGAGTTCAGAACGAGCGAATGGTACAGGGGTAGAAAAGAGGCCCCATCTGCATGTTTGGAATGGCGATGAGATTCGGGTACGGAGGCTAGTTGGGGGAAATCTGATCAAAGGAACTCCGTGAAGAACATAAGAAGACATATCAAGAAATACGACGGGCGACCCCTTTTTTTTCTGACTGATTGTAACGGAAAAGACGAGTCGTGCAAAGGGAATTCGACAGGAGCAAGTGAGATGTGAGGCAGCAATGAACGGAATCAGGGCGAAAAACTCAGCAACGGAGGGTGAAAGACAATGATGTATTTGCGCTTGCAGAAGGAGGAGCGGGTTATTAGTACACGAGCAATGTCTGTTTCTGTAGGTGCGTTAAAGAACAGCTTTTTGTATCGGCTGACAAAGACATAAAGTAGACTGATTTTTGTTTTCACTGAAAAGACGCGGATGTCCTGCGCTTGTTGGGACACAGGTGCCACCCCGGGCCTGACGTTTGATGGAGGTGGCTTAATTGGAGAGCAGAGGGTGTAAGGACATGGCGTAAAATTGTTATGTCGACGCAAAAGCTGGCGACAGAGCAGTTTGTCCAAGTCAGTACATAACCATAAGGACAATGATATGAATTAAGTTATGCCCGTGGAAACCCTGATGATAAACGGCTAAAACAAAACAATGTGGAATGCCCCTCATCTACATTTCTCGCTCCTAAGACAGGAATCGTTCTGTCACTGATACGATGAAGCAGCTGAAGATTCTCTAACCAACCAGGCATGTCACCAATTCAAGAGTTTACCGAGTAGCATCACAACGAAGCTTTTTGTTCGGCAAGGTATGTGCATTTAGTTTAAAGTAAACCAAGGCGCCGTATATGGTCTGACCCTAATGACTCTTCCAATATGCTGTAGAACCCATCACGCCGCTAGAAAATGTGACCTCGCGAAATGTAAGAAGGAAACATGCAGCGCCCACCACCCGGCATGTTATGGCAGATGTTCATTGATTTCTGGGGTCCATCAAATGCACTCAACACATAAATCTTGCAGTGGGTGAGGTGTTCGAATACCCACAGTCACCGACTACTCGCTGTCGCAAAATTTGCTACTCGCAGATTCAAATGGACAACCATTGTTATCCCCGAGCGGCACTCCGCTATGGGCCTTAGACATGTATGGGCGCTCCAAATAAGAACAAATCCGTGCACTGATCAACAATGCTGCTTAAAGTGAGACCGCCCCTGATGTGATTGTATTACCTCTGACATCAGTCATGTACTACGGCTCTCTCTTCTGTGTGCAAATATGGCTAAACGATTTGCACGTGCAGCGTTTATCATTATTGTGGCTAGGCCCGTGCTTCTTCCCCCACAAGAGTAACCCACTCAAACGATGTCTTTCCTCTGATTTTCCTTTTCGGGTAAAAAGCTGGGACCACCCTTGGTAGAGCAATCGAAGATAAATTCGGGAGTTGATATCTCCACCTGACCCTTCTAGTAACTGTGCATCATTTGGAAACGATAAATGGATAATCCGTGGTGTAGGTCTGCTTGTCTAAAACCCATCTGCTCGAGGACAACCTGCGCCCGTACCCCGTGCTCTAATTGCGGAGATCTTTCCTTTTGTGCTTTTTCATCTCTACCTATTGCCTTTTCACTGGGCTTAGCGTACTATCATTTCAATAACAGTTACGGAATTTTCTGGCACCCAGTCCCCCGTGGGAGTTTAAAACGCCTGTTGTATGTAGTATCGTCAAAGGGGGCTCGGGAAGTCCGATCCTTCTTTGCATACCTATTTCGGCTTCTTATAGGTCGTCTTACAGTATCACGTATTCTACCTTCCACCCTGTGTTAAGGTCCAAAAGGTGCTCATGCCTGAAGAGGTGTCGTCCACGATGGGCTCCTTCCTTCGCGGTACACTCCCCGGGTTTAGTCGTGGGGAGTCGGTCGCTTGTTATTCGGACACGGCCGGTTATGGACAATGGCAAATTAGGGGAAGGAGTTTTTTTTAAAAAGCGGGGAAGTTGGGCTGCCACGCGTTTCATTCCTAATGAAAAATATAACGTTGATTCATTTTTTGCCGAAAAATGCGGTTGGTGTTTTTTCCAGAGTTTGACGGAGGCAAGGCATTTCGTGCCCATGCTTTCTCATCAATGAGGCACAGCGTGGCCATGAAGAATGTGGGTGGGATCAACATGAACGCGAAGTAGCAATGTAAGCCTTAAAGTTGTTTCTGGTTTAGAATCGTCCAACCCATATCTTGTGGGGCCGAGCGATATCCCCCACTTCCGGGCGATAATCCGATTAAGCTGAAACGGTGATGCGACGGCGTCGAAACAGTTGTCCTATGTTATCGGGCTCGGGGGATTTTTTGCGGTTTTTGGAAAGTTCCGTTTTGATGGGACCCAAAGTTAGTGTTGCTATGGCGGAATAGAGGCAGATTGAGATAGGCGTGCTCAGTGAGGTCGCCTGAGGCGGATATGTTTTATGGGGGATGGGCAGCGGTGGTCGCCGGATCTAGCGAGTAGTGAGAAAGAGGTGAGCTTGGTTATGCTGCGATCGCGGGGGAGGTGGTGTGGCGCACGTAGTTGGTTTTTGGCGGGGGGCAGGGTTAGGCATGGGGTAAGTTGGCTTGTTCGGTGTGGCGCTTGTTAGTCAAGTTAACCTCTGCGAGCCCTTTGGACGTCGTCGTTTCCAGCAGGGGTCACGTCAAGTGGACCAACGGTCTGCACGTGTGTCGTGATTAATTATCCACGGAAACCCGGAAGCCGAAGCGGGTGGGTTGCGCTGTCAGCGGATAGAAGAGGATTTGAGGCGTAGCAGCGGGATCAGAGTGGGCAACGCATTACAGCGTGGTGATTAGAACGGTAGGTTGGTGGAGTGGGTGTTGGTAGAGCAAGCCTTCGCGGAGGCACTGTGGGTATGCTTGGAGCTCACGAGAATGAACCTCGGGCAGTGTGCCGTATTTCAGGGGGAGATAGTAGCAGGGGTAAGTGACACCGGCTGGTGTTGTGGAAATACCCGGTATGAGCGAAGTCGAGCCCCGGGAATATGGGAGGGAGGGGGAGGGAGGGAAGGAGAGAGAGATGCGAGGGAGAGAGAGATGGGAGGCGAGAGAGGAGAGAGAGAGAGAGAGAGAGAGAGAGAGAGAGAGAGAGAGAGAGAGAGAGAGAGAGAGAGAGAGAGAGAGAGAGAGAGAGAGAGAGATCTATCAGGCAAAATTGCACATTTGGGATTAAACTCCATCAAAATGACAAACCAAACAAGTTGACAAATAAACCTAAACCTTTTCCTGATAAAGAGACCATAGTATAGTTTTGTTTGTCAATGTTTGGACTGATTTCATTTAACAGCAACAAATTCAACATAACAACAGTCACTTTTTAAGCAGTTTCTCCACCATCAAACAATTCAAACTTTAACAAACTATGCAGGTTTTTTTTTACATTGCCCACCTCCTCCCACCCCCCCCCCACGCCCCCCCCCCCCCCCCCCCCCCCCACCCACTTCCCCCTTCACAGTGAAAATAAAAGCATGACAAATTTAAACACAACACTTTATGTTTGCTCCTCATCTAAAACACTGGCTTTTTATGAAACATTACCTATTGCACTGGAATTCTCATCTATCAATTTATCTTCAAAATGTATCTTCAATCCAGATCTAAATCATTGGCCATCTTTTCCCTCGGTTTTGTAGAGGAGCATAATTGTGGCATTAAAATTTTCACCCATCCCCTTTGATTAACTTCAACATCATGCTGCTACTTTTCCCTCCCAAAAACACTCACTGCAATGAAGACGGCACTTGTGACAGCCCCAGCATAGCCAACTAGAAACTTCTTCATGGATGTGGGCTGAAAGAAAAAAATCCTTCTGTTCAGCTATAACAATGAAAGCTTATTCAAAGAACGGTGAAACAAAAAAACATCAAAAGGGGGGAAAACTTTTTTAAAGTTCAACTCTAAATGCAAATCACATAATAATTATTCCATAACAAATACTGCACATACTTTCTTCATGTTAATATCTCAATCCCTCTGTTTTTTTCTCTTTAGTCATCTTTCTTTGCCTGTAATATTTTCCTTCTTCTCCACTTCCTTCTTGTCTCTCCTCCTCTGCTACCTCCCCCTCCTATTCTACTGTGCTTACATCCATCACCTCTTTATCATAATTATGTCTCCTCCTCCTCTTCTAATTCTTCCTATTTCAGTCTGTCCACCTCATCAAATCCTTCCCGCCAAACAATTTACTTCTTTCTCCCCCATACATTTTTCTTCCTATTAGGCCAAAAAAAAAATATGGTGTGGTTACGGTAACCCGACCTACCCTATTCTGGGGCGCCGACCCTACATCTTTTTATTGAAAATGTTGAAGTTTTTTTTAAATATCAAAGTTGTGGGTTGAGGGCTGGGCTGTCAAGTCCCTGAGCGCTGAGCCGCCGACGTGAAGCTGTAGGGGGGGGTTCTACGTGATGGTCAAAAGTTCAGTTCGACGCTCAGCGCTGAACCGCCAGCATAAAGCGGGTGTGTGTGTGTGTGTGTGTGGGGGGGGTTTCTTCGTGACGGTCAAAAGTTCAGTTCCAGGCTTTGAAAAATCGTAGTTTTTCCCTGACGATCGTAGCATCGTAGCAAGCACGGCGAAATCGTAGCATGCTACGCCTAAATCGTAGCACTTGGCAGCTCTGGTGATGTGACCACGTGCAAAGCAGATGGGGATGGGTTTGAGTTGGCTTGGGGTTTGACTGTTGGAGAGGTCGGGGACACGTTTTTGAACTGAAGGCGATACATTTCAAATGTGAAGTTTTGCAAGCCGAGAGTGAGGAAGATGAAGAGGATGATCAACATGCAGCACAAGTTCCTGATGCATTTCAATTACATCTGGTTCATGTTAGGGGCACCGATGGTTGGTCACATGATACTGACACTAGCAGGACAGACAATCTCATATCATCCATACAGACCTGCTTACCTATACGATTTTGGCGTATTTTTACGCCAAACTATTGAAAATACGACTACTACGACGTGTGGAAAAATAGGACAATAGTGAAATCGAAAAATACGACAATGGTGAAATCAAAAGATTTTTTTTTCCCCGTGAAGTGTTGATCCACAATTTAATTTTCCTGCAGCTGGAAGCAGTCTCCCACTCTTCGAGTTTTGTTTTGACAAGAGCTCTTCATCGGACATTTGTGTAATATGGGTTGACAACACTGTTGTGACTGCATGGTGTTCCCAGAGGGCTGTTTAGTTTAGCTACAGGATGCTGGGGTAAGAAGTGGGTCAAGCAATCTTAAAAAAACATTTGCAGGGAGGATATCTCCCGCCTCTGTTTCACTTCTCTCTCTCTCTCTCTCTCTCTCTAAGTCTCTCTCTCTCTCTCTGTCTCTCTCTCTCTCTCTCTCTCTCTCTCTCTCTCTCTCTCTCTCTCTCTCTCTCTCTCCATTATGACTCTTGTAACAAGATGCGTTGGGCACACTCGATCATAAGCTGAATCCGCTTTTGAGAAAACGGGAAAACAAACAAATACTGTATACAGCTGCAAAGATGTCAATAAACGTAGTCCAGAAGTACCCAACAAATGAACGTTGTGGAAATTCTAGTTTAGTCCAAACGAAGCACAGATATCCAATGGCATGTAGACACAGCGCGAGCTATCGCGAGCGTAGAATATGAGATTTCGGGAAACTGCAGCAGTGTTAATAAACGAGAATGATTCCCAAGTGAAAATACATAGAGCAAAGAGGCCAAAATCAGTTCAGGCGCGCTGCGGGATGCAGCGGTCAAGGGGGAGATAACTCTTCACTTGCATTGCCTCTTTGTTTGCAAATCAAAAGCTGCATTTTTGAAATTGTCGGTCCGCGCAAAAAATACGCACAGTTTTTAAAAAATACGCATATCTGAACCAGTGAGTACGCTGAGGCAAAATTTGGGGTACCCAGGTCTGGCCATATCTTCACTGGTAAGTCAATGCTTTTCTTTACATAATTCCAAGAGAAGTTAAGTCAAAATTGTTCAAAGGGAATATCCGCTGTCTGTTCGCACACTTATTTCCAAGTCGAGTAGGTTTAATTTGGTTTCCACGAGAAATAAAAAGTTATTAAAAAAAAAAGTTATTGCCGACCTACCTACCCTATTTTTTTTGGCTATGTTACCTTAACCACACCATTTTTTTTTTTTTGCCTTATCTTTCTGTTTTCCTCAACTGCTTCTGTCTCATCTCCTCCTCATTTTATCTCTGTTCCTCTCTTCAATCTCTCCTTTTCCTCCATTCTCCCCTTAATTTCGTCCTTCGAGTCTTCTCCTTACCCCCCTATGTATTCATCCTCATCCACTTCCAGGCAATCGAGTCTTCTCCTTGCCTCCCTATGTTTTCATCCTCATCCACTCCCAGGCAATGCAGCCCCTTAATTTCGTCCTTCGAGTCTTCTCCTTGCCTCCCTATGTTTTCATCCTCATCCACTCCCAGGCCATGCAGCCCCTTAATTTTGTCCTTCGAGTCTTCTCCTTGCACCCCTATGTTTTCATCCTTATCCACTCCCAGGCCATGCAGCCCCCTGTGGGTTGGGGGTGAGAATAGACCCACCATGTCTTCCAACACAATTCATAAAATCAAGTAAGTGGGGAAATGAAGGCTGGACTTGCTTGTACCTTACTGGCTCCCATAATTTCAATGGTCTTACATAGCCTACAATGAATGAGAGGCCATAAAACTTCATTCACTCATTCATCCATTTTCATTCCTTCATTCACCCAAAGCAGACAGTTTGCAGGCAGACCTTGGTGGCATTGCGGTTGGCGTAGTTGACACAGGCGTTGTGGCTCTGGTTCAGCCACTGCCAGAGGACAGTCTGGCCCATGGTGGGGTTGGGCAGAAGCAGGCCCACCACCTGCAAGGTCCCACACAGAGAGCTGTGACAATCCATAAACGTCTTGTACTGTTGCATGCAAAGCTCATCACAATGTGAACACTTCAATGTAGTTCATGTCATGTCCCCCACCCACCCACCCCCACACACACAATCATAACAAAAATTATGACAAAGTCAGGAATTTTATCTGAATTAGTCTCGTCATGCTTACTACTATCTCCTTAATAAGTTGTATTAAAAAATGTAAGGGTCACATGCTGATAAATGGCAAGTTTACTAATAAATGCAAAGACCTGAATGATGCAAGAGTTACCTCCCCTTGCTAAATTTCCACTCTCCATTAAATTCCCTCAAGATCAATGTTTCATGCTGACTTTTCAACCTCAAAACACATTAACCTGGATCTTCATTACTTTGAATCTGCATCATCAAAACACATTAACCTGGATCTTCATTACTTTGAATCTGCATCATCAAAACTGAATATCATCTCAAGATATAAAAACCGCTGGCGCTGAATGTCCAGGTTTTGGCATATTAAAAAAAAAAAAGATCGGGTTAGAACCCGCAACCTCTCGAGAAAAGAGGGGGAAAACACACACACACACACACACACACACACACACACACACACATACACACACACACACACTCACACACACACACAAACACAAAAAACCAGGTCGGGTTCGAACCCGCAACCTCTCGAAAAAAGAGAGAAAAAGACAGTTTCAGCGCAGAATCGAATCTGGTTTCGCATAACCAAGAGTGCAACGCTCTACCAGATGTGCCATTGGAGATCTGGTATGGCTGAGTGTTTGTAAAGCATTTATAGCGTTCGCAGCGACAACTTAAAAGTGACCGTGAAATAGGAAGGTGTACAATGAGATTTTACCCTGGGAGTAAACAAACTAAGTTTATTTCAGACCATTTACCTTTGCTGAAACTACTGTGTTCTGACAGCCATCTGGTTTGTAGCTTCGCACTTCTCGCACCCAACCACAGACAAAAGAACGGAAGAGTTCAGAAGGTGAGAGTTGGCAATGTAAACTCATCCCTAGCAAATGTTCTAAGCGGAATTCCACAAGGAAGTATTGAGTCCAGTTCTTTTTACAGTTTTCATAAACGACTTACCAGAAGGGATACAGTCATC